>PVKU01004602.1:0-142790 GCA_004027475.1 Anoura caudifer | reverse complement strand
CTATTAATTTAGGTATAATACTAAGATAGCTTTATAAACAGTGGACATGCCTAGAGATACTAAACTTCTATTGTATAAGTCATAAAACTTCACTATGAAGTTATTTTTCAGAATATTTAAGTGGTGAGAGGGTATGCAAATGTCTGTATGCAGATGTCTCTAGTGTTTGGATACTCATTGCTGGGTCACCTTTTTTTCACACTTAGTTCCGAAAGCCTTGACAGCTTCTGAGCCACACTATTTTTAACTACAACCTCTGCTACCTGCAGATTTCATTTATGGCACCATTTCTGTGGTCTGATCTCTACTGCTCTTTACTTTTCTCCTTCTTTTGTCTTGTTTTTGCCAATCAAAATTCATCTTTCTACCAGTTCACAATCACTAAACATTACAGTAATAATCACATACAAGTATTAGTACTTACTTACTTTTGAGGTTTAAGAGGATGACTTATGAAATTAGACATGCTTGGGTCTTTCCAAACATTTATTCATTTATTTAACAAATAGTTGAGCCCCTACTGGGCACAGAGGAATATGCTCAATGTTGCAGAAAGTGGCCAGTAAGATGGAAGTGTTTGCTCTCTAAAGGAATCGTGGTGGTGGTAATGCTGATATTTAACAATTAATTACCTAAATTGTTTTTATTTGAAATTAAGCTAAATGCCCTGCAGGGGAAGTAGAGAGTATCATCCTTGATTATTTCAGTAGATAAATCTGATATAATCTGCAAAGAGAGAGAAAGTGTCTAGGAAGCAAGAATTAACGAGTAAGAGTGATTAGCTGAGGGAAGAAGGGGAGATCAGCATGGCAGGAAAAGAAAACAGGAAGTGAGGTAGTCTGCAGTTAATTGAAAAGTGGATAGGACACTAAGGCTGACGTGTGGAGAGTGAGGAGCAGGTGATTGGGTGGGGCTGGTAAAACAGGCAGAAGGGATCATGCAGGGCTTTGTAAGCTAGGTTATCATTTTGGATTTTTTCTTAAGAGCAAAGAAATTTCAAAGAATTGTAGGTTCAAGTGATGCTTCTCCTTTAACACCATAATATTGTAGAGATTGCTTTATTTTTCTAAGCCTTAGTTTATAACTCTATAAGGGGGATGAAAATATGTGTCACAGGATTGTGCTTAAAATTAAAGGTGATCATGTATGAAAAGAGTTCATCTTAATATTTAATGTATTAAATAATTGATGGATTATGGTTATTATCATGTATTATTTTACTATGGTTTTTACATACATATTTTAAACCATAGCACTATTCTAAAAGTAAGGATTGCACTTTTCTCTTTACAGAGAAAGTAACCAAAACTCAAATAGGTTGTTATCTTACTCAAGGTCATGGTCAAAATGTAAGTACAGAGTCCGTGTACAGTCACTGACCTGTCAAGGTGTTCTGCTCTGCTCCTTGCAAAGACACAGACTCCTTTCTCTGTTCAGCATGCAGAGCATATGTCATTTCATTCAGGAAGATTTTCTGACTTCTAGGGTAAAAAAAAAGTCTTTTTATTCTATAGTAATAGAATTACTTTTAAATCTTTAGGTTCTATTTGTTTGCTTGCCTGTCTTCTTAATTTGGCTGGGAGGAGTTTTTTGTAACCCACAATCTAACTATCTACATGGCCCAGTGCCGTTCACAATGCTTGACTGGTAATAGTTTCTTAATAAATGTTGACTTGAATTGAAAATGGCCATGACATTTACATCTATAACATTTTATGTCTTCTTAAAAGACATTATGCATCTTCATCTTCATGGTAAACAGCAATTCCCCTTCCATGTTTAGATAACAGTCCTTTTATGTCTTTATTAAGTACTTAAGGGTCTTGGTTTATCCATAAGTATCTGTATCTGTGAACTTGAACTCCCAACATTTTTTCTTTCCAATATCCCTTCACTCTACCTTTCTGCCTGGTTGAAATTAATAAATCATTTGTTATCAGTCTTTTTAAGAACCAATAACTAAAGCAAAGAATTTGTAATTTCATTCTGTTGTGCCTTAAGTCTCTAGTCTATCCATCAAAATAACTTGAACTCCTTGTTGTGAATTCACTTCATAGCATACCCTGGAGATGGCACAATACTCATTTTTGTGGAAATACTGATTTATTAAGTTTATTGTATATAGATTGTTTGAAGAACACTACAGATCAAAAACCTCATATAGTGCTGGTATTTCTATAGAATAGCTTATTTTCTCATGTGGCAGTAGGAAAATATTTGTGGTATATTAAACTATTTTGAGTTTAGGCCAATCTAGCTTCCAAAAAGTGCAGGTTTCAAGTGTTAGATTCTACTTTTTCTACCCCTCCTTTACAAACAAATCAGTATTAAAACAATCAAATTTTGATAAGAGGGATTTTCCACATCTTTTCTCAGTCTTCAATTCAATATAATTGCGATACATATTAGAATTTTAAAAAATGACCCTTTACTTATTTAACACTTCGATATCGTATCTGGCCCAGTGTTACCTATGTGAAATATGGGAGGTAGTATGAAAATAATTTGCATAAAATCTCTTTTAATAATACCACTTGAGTTTATTTTAATTAAAACACATTGACTCAGATATATAGATATATAATCAATAGACAAACTGTCACACATAGCTATATAAACATAGGACAGTTTTACACACTCACGTGTATGGGAATATGCATACTTATACGTATTAAACAAGCAGGGATATATCAGTTTCAATAATAATTAGTCTTCATATGCTTAGATATACTTCACACAGGTCAACTGATATAATTATCCTTGATCTTGCCTGGCTTCTTGGCATCTTCACATGATTGTAGAGTCCATCACACTTTACCTTTGACATCTTTTCTCTGACTTTTCTCTTCAGAAATATATGTATATGTGTATATATATTTGAGAAAAATAAATACTTCAACCATAGTCTCATATACCAGCATCATATAGTAGAAAATGGAATTTATTAAATATGTCCTTGTAGTGCTGAAAGATACAACTCCTTCTAATATCCAACAGTGAAAGATGCATATACAAATGCTCTGAGTAAAAAGACTGATTAAAATGCAACATACAAGCAAAATCCAATTCGAACTATGTTCATAAAGCCCTTTACAGTACAAATTCTAAGTAAATCAAGGTGGTCCTGGGAAATATTTGTTCATTGCAGCTAATGGATCAGAGTGAAAAGACTAAGTTTGGCTCCCTAAAGAAAGTTTGGAATTTTTAGACAAAGCCTGGTCTTGAAAATAATTGTAGGTGTTGCTATTGGCACATTAGCAACATTTAGTTAATTAGAATATAATGGACCAAACACCAATTAAGTGAGAGGATTATACTACTGAAGTGCAACCAGCCTGAATTAAGAGAATGAGGTTCTTCAAAATGTGCAATGACCTTAGGTTTCCTAATTTCTACTGGAAACAAGTATTGCTTTTTGGAAGTGGTTTAGGATTTAAAAGAAAATAAAAGAATGCTCAGAGGGTGAAATGAGAAGAATAAGTGTTACAGAACAGGGCCAAGGGGGTGGTGTACCATAAAACTGTTACAGAACAGGACCAAGGGGGGGCGGGTATGATATACTATTACCGAAAGGACCCCCTACTAGGTTTGCTATGCCCATCTCCAGAGGAAAGATATCTCTCAATGCCAGAGATTTGTGAAAAGGAAAGAAAATATTTATTTAAAGCTACACAGACTTAGAGTAGTGACTTAATGTCTTCATTAAAATCTTCAAGTCCTTTAGGATACCCACAGACGCACACAGTCCTTGCTTCTCCCTCTGCCCTAATCTGGGGTACCGTATCTCAGGAAAAGAAATAGAAGTCTGTGATTCAGGCTCCCAGCACCATCAGCTCTGTCGCCGCCAAGATCTCTAGTTAATCTAAAGCCATGTGGCACCTTCTCATGGCCCAGCAGCAAGAGTCCTTTTACCCCTTTTCTTCCGGGCAAAGTCTCTCCTGCTTCCTAAGCCATGTGGCAAATGGGAGCACCCCAAAGCCATGTGGTGCTCACTCTTGCCAAAGCTGCAGGGGTCCCCACTCTGCCAAAGCCACGTGGTTCTCCCCCACGTGGCTGCCAAGACTGGGTTTAAATCCTCGCGCCAACCTTCCTCTGTACCCCCATTTCTGACTCCTCTTACAATCAGTTACACCTGCCAGCATTCCTGTATTCTTCCAAGTTTACTGGGCTGCCATCTTAAGTCTGGACAGGTGTGGCCCCATGTCCTGGAGCCAATCTTCTCCAAGCTCTCATGTAGGTGCTGTAACCAGAGGGAGCTGCCCCCCAGTTACATCTTGGGTGGAAGTCACTTCCATACCCCTGGCTCAAAGCATGGCCACAGCTATTTAACATATCTATGCAATCAGTTAAAGGCTATAGATATGTTAAATAACCATGCCAGAGGTTAGCTGCAAAGCTGTTGCTATACAAAATAGCTCTGCAGGTTCCTGCTCCATGTGTCCCTTCCCCCAACTCACACCTGTGGAGGGGGGAGGGTGAGGACATCCGATATATCTTTCTAATATTTCCTGGGCACCTTGAGTTCTGGACCCCATTCCACATCGCTATTTGGGGACCCCCTCTTGGCTGCACCCTGTTACAAACATAGACACAGTCTCTTACACTCTATTCTCATTTTATTTTTTGAAATTTATAGGAGAGTATTGTTACCATTGGTATTTAGCTAATTATTAGTGAAGGAAAAGGAAGCAAGTGTAGTTAGACATTGAGCTTAATAAACTGGGGAGTATGAGCCTGCTTGCTTTATCAGAAAGCGACAGCTTCACACCCCAAGGGATTACAGCGTTTCTCTGGCAAGGGAATGAACACTTCTGCTTTTTTCCCTCAAAATCAAATTGTTGGGGGCACAAGAGGAAGTGCTTGACCAAAGAGACCTGTCAGAGTAACTAGGGGGTGGACAAATCAAAAGCCTGCAAAAACTTGAGATGTTCATTGATTCTTTTGAAAAAGCTTCTGATCTTTTCCAAGCCTAAATTAATATAATCCGAGTGGAACAAAGGAGCATGCTCTCTGTCTCTGCCTCTCTCTTTCTTGTGACCTGCACTTGTCCTATGCAATTACGTGTCCTCTCTCCTCAGACATGTGTCCTTAGCAGCCATGAGGACACATGGACTCCACAAAGCAGGCTCCAGGTGGGAGCCTCAATACCTCAGCATAGCAAAGGATTGCAGGTGGGATGCAAGCTAAACTAGTTGGTTGTTGAGAAAGACTGGACTGGACTAACTTTGGCATGGCACAGGATCTCTGGAGGTCGATTATATTTCTGGCCCTGATTTTTCCATGGCAGTATGGAGGGAGATGGGATGTTAGGAAGTGAGGAGGGAAACCCTTTAATTTTACAATATCAATAAAATTTACCGTGGAACTCCATCCTCCCATGTGAGTCTTAGGAAATTTTTTTCCTTGCGACACCAAAAGAACTCCACTTCCATTGATCACAGTGTCATTCTGGGTTAAATCAGGAAATCATATGCCACTCTATATATTTCAAGAGATACTGATTTTAATAGAGATGTTAGAGGTTTACCGTTCATTGAAATGGACTGAGGAATAAAGTTTAGAAAAAATGCTGCTAGATACTACACAGATTACGTTGTGGTCAATAATCTCATCCTCCAAATGTTTAATTTGCAGAAGCTCATTTAGATGTTATCAACTTGAACAGTATCAGGAAAACCTGCTGATCCCACGTGCCCATAGCACTGCAATGAATGATGGACAGGAACTCATTTTGGAAATTGTTGCAAACCTCATGTCTGCTGCTTGTCCATCTGCCTCCTTGAAACCACCGTCATAGAACAGGGGCTGCTTCTTTTCTTCTGACTTTCAAATGCCGAGTGGCAGCCTCTCATCATCAGATCCTGACATAGGAGCGCTGGACAGGGTTCCTCACACCATTCAGTGCAGAATGTGAGTAGTGAATAGGGTGTGGAGTTGACAGTAAGTCCATCTGATAATCAGTAAAAAGATAGAATTTGATGTGTCGGGAAGATGTATATGATTACTTTAGAATAGTTAACTAGTTTCAAATTCTTAGTTGTTAATACTTTATAAATGACAGCTCTGAAACAGGTTATCTATTTACTGTAATTGAAAACCAAGATTTAATAACATTTTAAATTATTTTGACATAAAACCATTTTGCGATTTGTAATTAAGAACAGCCGATGGAAGTCTAAGAAGCTAGAAAAATATATTGTATGTAACTGTAACAGATAAGACACTGATTTTAGGTAAAAAATTAGAGTGAAACCTCATTGTTTGCCAAAGCTGTGGTTGATTCATTTATTTATACTGCTATATAAAAATATCTAGTAGATTTTTAAAAGATTAACTTGGAAAATCACTCAGTGTAATTTCAACTGTTATATATTCTTGAATTCCAATCTTCATTTTCAAAACAGTAAAAAACAAAAATCTTTAGTTTTTGCTTTAGAAAACTGGTTTATAGTATGTGAACCAGATTTGTTTTTATAGAGTAAGGTCACCATCTTGTGGTGTTTTCAGGTATTGCTGCTAAAAGTATTTAAGGTTGTTTATATATTTATGGATAATATGAAAGTACCACTACTATTGTTATACTTGTTAAATCAGGGTGAAATGCATTTAGCCAACAAATAAGCACTTTTGTTACAATCTTTATATAAGTAATTGCTTCAAAACACATTTTAAAATGATTTTATTTTAAAAGATGCTTATTACATAGATGGCTTTCAGTAAGTTTCATACTACCTAAAACTTATTTATTTGCAATTATTGTCTGCTTCTTCCTTATGAGTGAGTCCTGTAAGAGTAGAGACATTGCTTTGTTCGCAGATGAATCTCCAGAGCCTACGGCCTATGACACCGCTGGGTCCAGACTCAGCCCAGCAAACATCTAAGGAACCAACGAACGCAGGTGTTATGAGTGGATGCTTTCTACCTTTGGTAAATATCTGAACACAAATCAGTTCCAGAATTTCCGTGTTTTTGTATCAAACCATACAAATCAGAACTTGTTTTTGTTTCAAACGACCAAATTAGTCTGTCCTGTTTTAGTGTTTTAGAGATTTTAGTGTTTTTGCTTCCTTTATGACAAGGATTTTGTAACGTCACCTCATTTGGATAACATACTGATAACTTGATTTCCTTTTAATTAATTATATTTAGAAAATATCTTGCTTTGTAAGCAAATACAGCTGGCTCACTATGGGCGATACACAACAGCACACAGAGAGGAGATAGCCTTTGGAGGCAGTCAGACCAACCTGGAATTTTTGTGTTGCTAGCAGGGCGAATTTGGGAGAAACTAAACTTTCTGAGCCTCAACTTTTCTCTTCTGATGTTGGAGATAATAATAACTTCTTTCATAGCAAATAGGGAAACTAGAAATATTAGCTTTTATTAATTAGAATATTTGATTATTCAAAACCAACAGGTTGCTTCCCCCAATTGAATCAGGCCCCAAACATTTAAAGGGTTATTTGGTTAGGTATCACGCTAGTCTTAGTTGGGAGAGGTGCGAATATGTTTGACATAGTCTTCCTTCTAACATATCTAAAATTGCTTGAATCAAAATAATTAAGAACTGAAAGTTAATATTGTTTGTTCTGGTTTGAAACTCCAGTTAATTCCAAGCCCTGACATTTATTAAAATAACCTTTAACTAAAAATTTTTGGAACTTAATAACATAAATGATTAATATTTTAGTATTTAGAAACATAGAGTATTATTTTTAATAAACTGCAATATATTTTTAAACCTATAAAGACTTTTTCCAAAACATTATGATCATGCTGAGTGAGCAGGGCTCGTAACATAATAGTATCCCCCCTTTTTCCCCTGCCATCATCCCTTTAAAATGCATTCAGTTGGGGTAACTATTTCTTAGCTTCGTATGAAAACTTTGGTGAATTCTCTTTTTTGTGTTTTCTTATGGGTAAGTTTCAAGACATTTTAATTTGCAAATGCTGTCATAATTTAGTAATTGGAATGCCAAAAATAAAAACCTCAAACTCAATTTGTTTTGTCCTACTTCTCTGAGATGTTTCAAGTTCTCCACAGCTGGCTTTTATCATATTCAGGGCAGAGGGAGGGTGGAAGGTAAGGAGAGTGGATGACAATCTCTATCTGTGGACCCTTTCCTAGTTTCCCACCTTGGCAGCTGGCTAAAGCTAACTCTCTCCAGGGCTCAATAGGGGATTTTTGTTGAGTCCTTCTTCCCTGAACTTCCCTGATACGATTGCTTGTGACTCTCAGGATATCAGGAATTGTACCTCCAACTTCCTTCTGGATCAGGTTTGGTGAGACTCTCATTCCTGGGAAATACTTGTGCAACTTGTGTCTGAAAATAGAGTGAAACCCTATCTCAGCGGCACTCCTTGGATCTTCACAGTCTTAATGCTTAGATCCAAAACAGTTCATCAGCAAGTTTCTTGGTCTCTAGATTTTCCAGGTACAAGTCATACCCCAGTTCAAAGGCCACTTTTGCTTTCTGAAACATCAGTCACACTCAGTCTGCAAATCTCGGGCAACTCGTTTCTAACTGATACGTACCATAGAGGACGTCCTCTATCGCAAGTGTGTCAAACTCTTTTTCACCAGGGGCCCCATCAGCCTCATGGTTGCCTTCAAAGGGCCGAATGTAATTTCAACTCCTTAACGGTCAAGGAGTAGTTACACTTATACAGTCCTAAAATTATTTCAGCCCTTTGAAGCTAACTGTGAGGCTGATGGGACCCCTGGTGAAAATGAGTTTGACACCCCTGCTCTATTGGCTTGAAGTGAAATGAGGACCCCATGCGTCCCCTTCACAAGGGAGCTCACGGTGAGGCAAAAGTCCTAATCAGACAAAATTTCTTTGAGAAGATTCCACTTGATTATTTTATATTCTCAAGTACAGAAGGGGGTTGAAGAATCCTAGAAGCAGTTCTCCTAATTATTTTTTGAAAGATTCTATTTTGGTCTGGTAATTTGCATTGCTATTTCACATCTATCACAACTTTTACTTCAGTGTAAAATTATATGTTAACACTCAGTTGTGTATCTTCTGATCTAAAGTAGCAAACTATGCTGTGGGAAAACTTAGCTAATACTCTCATAAGCAAAGAGCTGCTTCAATATTATGTCTTCTACAAGATCTGGGCAACATTAAAGGGGATGTAATTAATTTTTAGCATTATACTTTAGTAATACTTATTTTTCAATGATTTTAAGATAAATTATTTCACATACAATATTATATGAGGGGAAACCCCCCTGAAAAAGCCCTGGAATTATTTTCTGGAGGGTGAGCCCCTTGTAGTACAGACTTTGCCCCACCCCCACCCGCTAGGTGAGTGTTCTAGGAACCCATCGGTATCAGTGCACCAGCTGGCATTGTTGTGAGAGGCTGCATTTGGCTTCAGTGAATTTTTTTGAAGACTCTTTCAGTGCTTTTGTCCATTTCATGATGGGTGATTTATGAGCACACCTGCCCAAATCACACTGAGCGTTCAGCAGTTTTTGACCAAAAGAAAGGGCATGATCCTCATGCCCCACCCTCCCTATTCACCCGATCTTACCCTGAGTGATTTTTTGTTGTTGTTTCTCCAGATGAAACAAGTCCTCAAAGGGAAACATTTTACAGATGTGGAAGAGGTGAAACAAAAAAATGGCAGAATCACTAAAAGGCATCAAAATTGACAGGTTCAAAAACTGTTTTGAGGAGTGGAAACAGCATCTCAGTAGGTGTATTGCATCAAATGGAGAGTACTTTGAAGGTGACTGAAGTTTAAACAGGTAAGAATAAGTACACAATTTTTTGATAAATTAATTCCATTTTTGGAATTTAGATATCTTACATGTAAAAAATTGTTCCTGTCAATTTGCAAGAAAATATCTATTAATAGGTGATTATCAAAGGCCAAACAGAGAAAACATACTTGATGTTAATAAGAGACTATCAACTGTGTAAATAGACATTTAATGATGTGTGAATCAGGAAGCAGAAATGAGAAAATTCTATGTGAAATGTAATGATATAAATTAAATTACAGAATAAAAATAAAAGAGCTTAATCAGGAACATTTATAAGTACAATGAGTCATTAAACTGCCAAGTGTTTGAAAGGACCAAGGCTGCAGAGACATCTTTTGCCCTTTTATAGAATCCTCTAGAGATAGATCTTATTGAGGAGATTTTAGAAGAAAAAAAAATCAATAGACTTTTAAAATTCTGAGGTGATTATCTGGCTGGCTTAATTTGGTTGTCTTTTTAAGAATTTAAGGCAAAAGATAAGGCAACTTAATTAAGTGATCACAAATGTTTTAAATAATATACATCGACACACTGAAACCATCTTTATTGTCATCATAGGCCCACTCGTTCTCTCTTTTTTGCAATTTTTTCATATTGATCCAAATGTAATTTAAAGCAGCTAGATGATAAGACCAAATTTGCAATATGTATTTTTCTGACAACTAGACCCAAAAGGGAGTTCAGTGATAGGAAATTCTGGACTGGAGTCAGTCATGTTAGGCAAAGTATACGTATTTCAGCAAAACCAAATCAATCATCTTGTGTTCCCTGTTAGTTTAAAAGGCCCTGATGTTTCTACATGCTGTTTGTGTATAGCTTTACAGTGATAATGGAAATGCAAAATCAAAGTAAAACAATGAGCATACTCAATTCAAGTGAGTTTTAATTAGGCAGAGGGCAGCTCTCTATGAGATCATTTATATTTGAGACAAAGTTTGACATTTCTTAGTAAAGGAAAATCCTAGACCTTTTAAAAAGGAAACATTGAATTGTTCTCTTAAAACTATTCTTAAGGGTAAACTGCCTTTTCAGAGAATGAAATTATAATCTGCTAATGAACAGTGAAGACTTCAGCTAATAAAGTTGTGATTGTTGAATACTAAACTATAAAACTGCAGTACTGGATAGTTATAACAGAAACCTGTCCAGTTACCTGTTTCAGGATAGCCAGGCAGTCTACACCTGACTTCAAAAAGTAGAAGAAAAAGTAGAATTATGTTCCCTGTGTTCTTGGTAGCTTAGCTAAGAAAACGGAGGTTGGAAAGTCCAAAGGAGATCGTGCTGCAGCTCTGTGAGCTACAACCACAATGTACTTTTCCAATAGGAAGATAAAACAGAAACTCCTCCTGACATGCAGATGAGGTCACTAGCTGTAGTCCTCAGTTTATTTTGCCTCCCATAAATTTAAAATTCTGTACTTGGTAAGTTTAAAACGTGTGATAATACTTTCCTATGATCCTGCTCACTCTATAATCTCTATCTTAGAAACTCAGCAAACTTTATAGCTCTCTCATTTTCTGGAATCCTTGCTTTTTCTTTCTGTTCCAGAAAAATTGTAATTGTTGGATAGGTAGCCATGACTATGGTAGGTACTTTCCAAAGTCCCACGTCCCACTTTCATGACTTGACATCTACCAACGGTACTCTGCTTCAGGCTGAGGACATTTCCCCTGGTAGAAAACCTTAAAAATGACCTCTTGACAGTCTTCCACAAGGTCCAAAAGAGACCTGCAGGAAACAAAATGTGTGACGAGCTGCTGGTGGCAAGCAGAGTGTTTAGCTTCCACTAGAGCTACATCCAATCCCTTTGCGGCATCCAGCCATGCCTTTCCTCTTCCACTTTCAGGCATAGGTTAAACACAAGTACTTAATATTTCCCCCAAATGTCAAGGTTTGGGTCCTTTGCCTCGGATTTTGCTCTCCAATCTCTTAAGTCTCCTGGCAACTGTGATTTTCCACCTGGTGTCTTCCTACACAGCAAGACCACTTTCAGTTTGGGCCCTATGTCACTATCATGCAACACACTGGAAAGTGGCCTCAGGAACAAATCTGGGTCAACGTGGAGCCCTCACTGTGGATTTCCTTTGCATTAAGGGTCACTGTTCCTCCATTTCCCTACTGTGTGGTTGCCTTCCGGGGCCATCGTGAATAGTTTCCATCCCACCTCTGCTTTTCTAATTCTTATTAAGTTGAGGGTTGGGTTATTTAAATTCAAGTGCCTCCAATGTACACAGAAGTGCAAGTCTAGTCTTTCTGTCCTGTCCTGTGTGCCTCAGTGTGGTCTAGGCAGCAACTCAGGGCCACTTGTTTGACAGCTGCTTTCAGGGCTTAAGGTGGTACAGGAACTTGTTCAGGGCTTAAGGTGGTACAGGATCCCCTCTGGGATCCCTTCCTTCTTCTGTTTTGAAGTTATTGCTTTCATTCAATTAGCAACATTTTTAAATAAGTATTTTTAATATATTTTATTTGGTGGTGTAGTTGTGTCAATGAAGTAAGTTGGGTAATTCGAAATCTGTTAGGTAAGTGGAAAATGAAGTGCTAGCTTCATTTTCCTCAAATATGCTGGAATTGTGAAGCTATGCTGGAATTGTAAGCAATGATTCCCATGTTTAAAATGGATTCAAACCTCTCCAAATCATTCTAAATTCTAAACTCCTTGACGGCATACCCTGCGCACTGAAGTGGGTCATGGCTTCCCAGGCTTTCCGGTCCCGTTTCGCACAACATTTTTGTTTTCTTTCTTTTCTACAATACAAAATATCTTGTGCTCGGACATTCCAAGCTGCTTCATGGCCCCATGTCTTTACTTTTGTTCTTCATTTTTCAGGAGAACTTTGCAATTTTCACACTCTCTTTGAGATAAATAAAGCCACTCATTTCAAGTACGAATTCCAGGAAGCTTTTTGTGACAATGCTTGGAACACATGCACTTGCACTGTCTCAGTCACTGCATTCACCGCAATTCCAGGGCCTGTGCCATCGTATTCCCAGTCTTTCCTGGTTTGCATGTACACATTTTTTCTCCAACTTCATCTTATGCATCTTCAGATTTTAGGGTAGTCCTTTTACATCTAGTCCGCTATATGCTACAGCTGCATTACATAGAAACCAAAGTATTATTTGGCTTTAATAACTACCACTGGAGAAGTATTGCCTGACAGTCATTAAGTCACTAGGTCTTATGGTTTTTTCTGTTTTAACTTTCTTGCTTATGATATCAGAATAAATCACTTATACCATTGTATAATAAACTATTCAAATAATTTTTTATTAAGCAGAAATGGAAAAAATGGCATTTTACAATCATCATAACTTTTTTATAATATAAATGTTAGACTATTCCAGAGGGCAATTAGACACTCAGCTACCAGACTTAAAAATTTTGCAAAATATTCACCAGATGTGAATATTATTTAAAAAGAAATGTGACCGGTACAAGATAGAACAAATGATACTAGTCATAAATCCCTTTGTTGTTCTAGAGGAGACTGGAAAAGGTGAGGTTATCCACAGAGATGAACAGTGTGCTTCGTGATCATGCCGAACATACTTCAATTTCAGTCAGCCCACGTTTCCTGGTTTTATCATTGTAACGAGATGCGTATGGGAAATTGCTATCATGGTGGCAGATTTTAAGCCATGTTAGTAATCTGACCTTGTATTTGACACAGAAAAGGCTTTCAGGACATGGTTTAATCTTGATATCTATTTGTATAAGTTCTTTTCTAAATAGTTATTCTCATATATGTCCTCCATACTTTTTTGCTTATCACGTGTCTTTCATAAGCATTTCTTAAAATAGAACAAATGTTGTAGAATGTGGTTGATTGAATTCTTTCAATCATGACTACATTTTGCATATGCATTCAGTGTTTCTAAACTTTGCACCAGTATCTTTAAATTTAGAATGCACAAATGTAACACATATATTCTATGCTCTTTCATGGTGATTACACCCTATTGAACTTTTTAAATCTGATACTTCTACTTGATTAGTCCTATGACAGTTTGCTTTCCTTGTCTAATTTCTAATTGTGCTTTTTCCTCATCAATATTCTTGATTCATCTTTGTCATTATAGTTCCATTTTAGTCTCTTAGACTATTTAATTGCTTCCAATACTCATTAGTACCCAATTTATTTTATTGTTACACATAGTTCATGCATTTTTACTTACCTAAAAACTCTTATAACTTAAGTGATTTTTTTCTAAAAATGCCAAAGTAGTAACCACCTTTTTTGTGAACTATAAGCGAGCATTATGCTTGCATTAATAAGATTAAATATACAATACATGCTTATTTAAACTTGGATTAAAGATATTAGTGTTTATATACTAAGATTTAAAAAGTTCTATATACTTTTTCTTAGCAGTGTCAGGTTATAAATTATTAAATAATTAGTAATGAACACTTTTTAATGGTTTCATTTTTTTTAACTTGAAAATGCCTCTTTCCTACGAGTTCCAAAACAACTTATGCTTTTGCATAGTATTTTATTAGACTAAGATGATACAATGTGATGGATATAGTAATCATAATTATTTTTCACCCAAACCTCAATTTCTAAAATGAAAAATCATGGTAATCAGGTTAAACTTTTAGCAGAGCCATTACTTGATTTTATTGCTTTTCTTTGTCTAAGTAGTTTTCCCCAAAATACATCAAGACATTAAACTGAAAATTGTTTCACTTATATATGAAATTATACAAACTTGACAGATATATGCAAAAAATTGAAACTAGTCACTTTCTTACAGCATATACAGAATAAACTCAAAATGTATTAAAACTTACATATAAGACATGTATGAAGAACCCACAGATAGGGACAATGGTGTGGGGAATGACTGTGGGAGCTGGAGGTTGCTGGGCAGAGGAAGGCAGAGGGAAAAAATTGGGACATCTGTAATAGAGTCACAATAAAAAATGGATTTACAAAATATAAAAAATAAAATAAAATAAAATTCTTAGGAGAAAACATAGGCAATAAACTGTGACATTGGTCTTAGCAATAATTTTGCATATGTATACTTGGGCAATGGCAACAACCAGAAATATAAACAAGTAGGCCTACAGTGTATTAAACTAAAAGTCTTTTGCACATTGAAGAAAAACATCAGCAAAACAAAAATGCAACCTATTAAATGAGAGAAGATATTTGCAAATTATGTATCTGATAAGAGGTTAATATGCAAAATGTGTAAGAAATTCATAAAACTCAACATCAACAACAACAATAACAACAAACAAATAATAGGAACAGAGGATTTTGAAGCATGTTTCTCCAAAGAAGACATACAGATGGGCCAACAGACACATGAAATGTTGCTCAGCATCAGTAATCATTATGCCAAGCAGAACCTCAAGGAGATACCACCTCACAGCTACTAAAAATCACTGTTATCTATAAGACAATAAAGTGTTGGTGAGGATATGGAGAAAAAGGAACCCTCATGTACTATAGGTGAGATTGTAAACTGGCTCAGCCACTATGGAAAACACGGTGGAGATTCTTCAAAAAAATTAAAAATAGAGTTGCCATAAAACCCAGCAATGCCACTTCTGGGTATTTTTCCTGAGGGGGGAAAAACATTAATTTGAAAAGGAATGAATTCCTATGTCCATTGCAGCATTATTTACAACAGCCAAGATATTGAAGCAACCTAAATGTCCAACAATAGATTAATAAATAGAGATATGAGATATACTTATATATCTGGAAAAAGTCTAGGCATTGTTAATATAACAAGAACAGTTTGTGTGACATCCATGTAACCTGGTACCCAAGGATAATGGACTATAATACACATATGTGAACAATGATGACTTCACTGTACTAGTGACTGGGGGTGGTAGATATCATTGAGTGAGCATGTGTACTCTGTAGTCATTGCATTCAGAATGACTGGATGAGTAGAGCAATGAATCTGCACCTAGTTATGCAAAAAGTTTGAACATTTCACTGCAGAAGCTATTTGGATGATTCAGATGTCCGCAACTATGGGCAGCTGGTGATTGTCAGCTTCATCACAATGACATGCCAGCTCATGCATTACATCTCATGTAGAGTTTTTTGATGAAGTGTCAAATGACCCAGGTGATTCAGCCTCCTACAGCTCATATTTGGTGCCCCAAGACTGCTGGCTTTTCCCAAAACTAAAATCACCTTTTAAAGGGAAGAGATTTCAGACCATTGATGAGATTCAGGAAAATATGATGGGGCAGCTGATGGTGTTTGGAAGAACTGTGTGAGGTCCCAAGGTGCCTACTTTGAAGGGGACTGAGGTGTCACTGTCCTATGTAGAATGTTTCTTGTATCTGGTATCTTCTTCAACAAATGTCTCTATTTTTCATATTACATGACTATGTACTTTCTGGACAGATCACACACATATACTCATATGAGTATGTATATGTATATATATACACATACACTTGTTGCCTTTGCATAAGTGTACATATATGTGTGTATATGTGTGTATGTATACACACTGGATTATTAGCCATAAAAAATAAAATCTTGCCATTTGTGACAACATGGATGGTCTTAGAGGATATTTTGAGTAAAATAAGTCAGACAGATAAAGATAAACATCATATTATTTGACTTATATGTGGAATCTAAAAAATACCCAAAGCTAATGAAAAAAACAAAACAGAAATGGACTCATAGATACATAGAAGAAATTGCTGGCTGCCAGGTAGAGGTGAGGGGGTTAGGGTTAGGCAGAGATGGTGGAGGGGATTAAGTGGTACAAATTTTCAGTTTCAAAATAAATCACAGAGAGATATGTACAACATAGGGATTGTAGTAAATGGCATCATAATAACTTTCTGTGGTGACATATGGTTACTAGACTTACCATGCTGATCATTTTTAAAATATATATATATATATAAACATTGAATTGTTATGTTGTACACCTAAAACTAACATACTGTTGTTTGTTACCTATAATTTTAAAAACAAATAAATGTTTTTAAGGAAGGAAAAATCTATGCTAACATTTAATGAATGGCAATAAATTTGAAAATTTTTAAAGCAAGATGACAAAATCTGATCTCTTGAAAATGGTGCTGGGATATGGAATTAAAACCAACCAGCTAATTTCAGAAATGGAGGTTCATGGCATCTTAAGTGATGTGGCATATATTAAAAATAATACCATAGGCATGCAAACCAAACAAAAAGTGCAGCTTGGTTACACTTTTTTTCACTATGAATTTTAATTAGTACATGGGAATTGAAAAGAAAAGGAAACCATTAAAGTAAAGGTCTACCTTTTAGCATGGTAAACCCTTAAAATGTCAATAGTCATAAACAAAACTATGGTTTACAAATATATATAAAAATAAATCAGGGATATAAGATACCCAATTCAAAATACCTACTGACTCCGGCGGCATATTGTCCGTGGAGTTTGATGTTAGACACATCTCTAAACGAGCCAAGTCTCTTTCCACGTACATGTTGTAAAGCAAGTTCACCTGCGAACACTTTACTTCTGTGAAAAACTCAGCAGTGCTACGTGTGGCACACATGTCTGCGACACATCACGAAAGCAATTATACTAAAAACCAGCTGGGCGTCAGGTAGCTTGCTTTTATCTAACTGATAAAATCCTTTTTTGTGTGTGAACAATACTGGGTATAAATGTAACTTTTTTTGGTCTTTAAAAAAATTGATTGGTTAACAAAATGATACAGGTTTCAGGTTATAATTCTATCATACATCCTCTGTATATTGCATTCTGTGTTCACCACCGCAAGTCAGGTCTCTTCCATCGCCATTTATATGCCTTTTGCCCTTTACTAGATGAAGCCCCTCCTTTTCCTCTGGTAATCACCATACTGTTTTCTGTGTCTATCAGATTTTTTTAAATGAGCAACATACAAGATGGATAGAATGAACAAGAAAAATGGTAAATTTGCATGGCCCATAAGTAGGTGGAGGAAGAGAAAAAGAAAGTGAGAAGGATTTGCACTGGATTGTAATAAACTGTTCATTTGTTAAGACTTTTAATCTGAGTAATTTCTACATCATTTAATTTATCATGTATATGATCTTAATTTATAGTTCAAGCACTCTGGGCAAATTCAGAGTTTATAGATTATATCCTGAAAGAAGGTTTAGAGGAAAAAACATGAGAAAGAAAAAGAAATGAAGAGGGAGGCATAGACAAATGGTAAAAGAAAATCAGGTTATTTTGATGGACACTCAGAGTTAAGAAAAAGTAAGTTCAGATGCAATCTCATATCAATCAGACTGAACACTGTCGTGTTGGGATCACTCAATCAATTTTGGATGAATGAATGGATAAATAATATTACCCTAGTTGGATAAATGATTTTAAAGCCAATAAAGAGAAAAGAATAATCAATAATACCACTTAGTTTATCAATATGATTAAGGACAGCATGATTTATTATATTAACTATTTAATGACTTTTAGCATCTGTTGAATCTATGTTTTCCAGTAAGATATTTTATATTTAAATACTTTCAAACTTTATTACGGCAACAACACAATGGAAAACTGTAGCTGATTATAAACACATAACCAGGGACAATAGAGTATTATTTTTCATTTTAAGTTATTTATAATTGCTACATTTATTGGGCATTTAGTATGTATCAAGCCATCTGCTAAACATTTTATGTTTATTAAGTCATTTTATGAATGTAAGCAACTCTAAGATTTAAATGGAATTTTAATGGCAACATTTAAAACATTATATTTTAATACTGTCTTGTGACCCTCTGAATTATGTACCTATTGTTTTCAAAGTCTCTCAAAATATATGTAAATGCAAGAATAATGAAGAATAATTATTAGCTCAATGCTTAGGAAGTTAAGGATGATTAAACAAACAGATGGTAAAAGTTATTAAGTTCTCCTTATAACTAAGTCTATGTTAATTTAGCTTTGTTTGCAGTTAAAAAAGAATTCTTATTAGGTTAGTGTAGTTACCATTAGAGAATTTCTTAAAAGAAGCCAAAATTTCACATAACAAGCTCAGAATAGCCTGTAGATGAGGACTGCAAGGAAGTATACAGAAAACAAATATTTATAATAGTGTTTATTATCCTTAAAATATAATTGCTCTTTGAAAACACACAGCCACAGAAGCATTTCTTTTGATAGTCACCGAACAGTTTCATTTTCCTGTGTATATGAAACAGTTGAAGAAGCGGTGACGTAATATGTACATATTTAAAAAATGTCTGAAAGTGCATTTTATGCTTCCTCTTCCCATAATGATTATAAAAGTATTTTAGTCACTGGCATAACATGTAACGGGAAATGTGTTGATAGAAACACTGCAGACACGTCCATGACTGTGACTTGGAAGCACTGACCCCCCCAAGATGTCTAGATTCTAGTTTTTCTAAATTCTAACCATTTTGATTAGTTTCAATAAATTATAGTGATAAGCATATGACCATTTTGTAAATTTTAATTTTTATAACATTATTTTTTCACATCTCTGATGTGTCTTATGAAAGAAGTGTCAAAGTTCAGATTCTGTATGGAAAATTGATGAGTTAAGATACAAAATTTTCTTCTATTTCTCCACTCTGAGAACTGAAAGAGTGTACTGAGAAAATCCTGAATCGGGGCTTTAAATTGGGGAAGCATATTAAATGCATGTTGAAACATTTCTGATTGCTTTGGAACAAAATCTATGAAATAGAAAGAAGCATCTTGGATTAAATTATATCTCTTTCTCCTGAGTGGTGGGAAGTTTTCCCATGAAGTACTATTAGTAAATCTATAAAAATAATTATATCAGTGAGTCAAGGATAAAAATATTTACATTTGATACAGTTTATTATCTAACCTTATGGTATTATTTATAAATAATGCAGTAAGTTTTTCTTACCAGAATGAGAAACTAATACTGAATCACTTAATTAATTATAAAATGGTAAATTTTACATTTAATTTAGAATGATAAAAATATAGTTCTGGAAATACTATTTAATGCAGTGAGATAGGAAAAACTATACATTTCTAAAGTTTTAAGAATCATGTAATTAATGAATTATTATTACTGTAAAAGTGAAAGAACAAAGTTATTTCCAGATATTGTAATTGTATTTATCAGAAACATAAGAAACCCAACAAAAATTCTCTTAAGAGTGTTTGGTACACTGACAAAAATGTTACCCTTCACATATATCAGAAATTACCAGTTGGGAAATCTGAAAGCAAACTATGCCATTTGGAAAATAAAAGCACATTACACACTGTCTAGAATAAACATATTCAACTTTTTGGTAAGATACTTTTTAAAATTTTCAAGTTAAGTAATTGATATGTTTACTGTAAGGGATTACTCAAATATTGAAATATGATAAATCTGTCCAAACACACACACACACACACACACACACACACACACACACACACACACAGGCAATCTGTCCTTCCTTAGCATGGTTCCCACACACAAAAATTTCAGTTTAGTTAATAACACCAATCTGCAACAACAGACTTCAAGTTTTATTTACCATTTTGTATTAACTGTAACTGCATTAAGTACAATCTGCACTCTTAGCTTTCCAGACCACATTTCTGATGAACATTATCATCAAATCAAAGAAGTTTTTAAACATATGACAATTTATTTAAAGTTAATACGAAAAATAAGAAAAAATATGTTTCAAAAGAAGTCAAGTGACTGGAGAGCTATCACCAATAAATGAAATGCCACTGAAATGGATAAAGTGTGATAGTGGTATAAGAACAGATAAAAGATAAATGAGATAGAACATATAATGTTCCATGCCAATGGCGGCCATTCTCTTTGTACTGCTATTTGGTTGTGAGTCTGTCACTTTGTTCCTTCTGTTCTAGGGGCTTATGTCTCATGATCACTTCTGACTCAGACTTCCAGTCCCTGCTTCTCTTTTACATACTTCATATTGGCAGGTCAAGGCAACCCATCCTCGTTGGTTAAAATATTAGAATTTATAGAATATGCAAGTTTGAGAACAGCAGTATTTTATGCGATAGCAACGAGAATATTTTAGAATGCCTTTCTTAACTAGGCACTCCACCCACTTCTCATAGCAAACACATCCTGTCATTAACTTGTTTAGCGTTTTATTCTCTAAATATTGGTGTCATAATTTTTTATTTATTCCCTTGACTTTAGCTTTGCCATAAGAATCCAATAAGTATTTGCTGATATAAAGATTTAAAAAATCTCCATTCTGAAAAGTCATCTAGCCACCAGGCAAACCATCCTAATATTTCACTTGGAACTTGCTCTGTTACTTGGTATTTTCTTTCCTCTTCTTTTTACTACTCTCCTTTTTAGGAATTCTTCTTTTTCTCCTTCCCTTCCTCCTTTCCCTTTCCCTCCTCCTCTCTCTCTCCCCCCTCCTTTTCCTTTTTCTTTGTCTTCTTTATGGCAGCTATTTTCAACTTTTTTCATTGCATCACACATATAAACTACTAAAATTAGATTTGTGGCACACCAAATCTAAATATTTTGCCATTCTGACAAAAATGGTTGTTATTTTTATTGATTTATAAAAAATAATAATAGTAACTACCTATCCTAGTTGCTCTATACTTGTATATAAGGATTTCTGGTACCAAGAATTAGCCAATCAGATGCAACCTTATTATGTGATGTCACCAATATGATACAAATTTATTATATGACCTATATATTTATGGTTCAAGACATGCTATTCACACCTGATGGCTATTCTTGTTTTGGCTATTATGATTTTTTATTTGACAATCTAAGGGAAAAGAGGTCAGTGCCCTTGATTATATAGTCAGGAATTGAATGTTTTAAAAATTATTGTGCCACATCAGTGTACAGCTGAAAACCATTGCTTTAGAGCACACACATCCTGCTCTGTCCTTTCAGTGAATAATCTTCTACCCCTAAGCAATCATCAGAATGTTCCTCCTCTAAAAGAATTCCATAGTGAAAGAAATTCTATCACCAGCAGTTGAAATAATATGCATTTGTTTTGCTACATAAAAATAAGCTGATAATTATTAAAGTTATGTTTCCAACCATTTGAGGAATCATTCATTGTATATAGTAATTAAAATAAATTTAAAATAATTGAGTAACAGTTATTAGGATTATTAATGAATTATTATGGCAAAATGCATATATATATATTCAACTCTATATCAAATTTCAAAGGAATTAGAGTCAAAGATAAAATAACTCACAAATAATTAGATGGATCTATAAGTAATTATATATATGATACTCTTGGCAAAATATTTTATTACCACTGAAATATGTGCAAAAAACTGAATTTAAATAATTGACAATAAATTATCATTTTGGGACCAACTGGGGTTGCAATGAGTAAAAAAAATAATTGTACTTAGTGTTTGTAACTTAGGATTACCTTCTATCAGTATCTCAGCTACATGAGGTGATGGAAACTTGCATATTTACATAGATTGGCTTCTTAGAGGACATGTCTCTAATAAAGTTGGCATTTTAAAATTTCCAATGTACTATTATTCTTATAAAAAGACTATAAAAGCAGTACATCAGTGGTAACTTCTGGTTTTCAAGTATATTTTCTTACCCTTATTGAGTAACAGTGGCTCAGTTTCCCCTGAGGACTTGGAATCACATCCATACAGCGGTCTCATTTGCCAGCCTGAACCTGCATAGGGAGCCCAGTTGGCTGGGGGCTGTTCAGCTTCCAGTTTAATGGGACCATAACAGCATCCTATTGGAAATATTTTTCTCTTAAGAATTAAAACCTCCCAACCAACTGATCAAGTTTACAGATGTGGGGAAATGGTTTATTTGCAGTCGGTGAGAGGGGTCTATTTTCTTTTCTGTTCCTTTGTTACTGGAATAGATGGCTTTAGAGCCAATGGACTCTGCTTGGAGGAATTTACCACATCGTAAGATAGCATCCCAAATGTACAGTTTGTGTGTCCCGGATGATGTTGTAAGTGAACCTCCAACAGTTATTCTACCATTCCTTTGCCATGAAATGCATTCCCTGATCTTTTGTGGCTCACCAAAAGGATAGATTTGGCATGGGTGGAGGTGCTGACAGAAATGTTTCAGACAGGAAAAGCAAAGCTGTACATTAATCTATTTCTATGAAGATAAATCATGATCACTTCTAGAATGCAAAGGGATAGTGGCTACAGCCTGCCACCATTGCTGATACTGCCAGGAGATCATGCCAGGTCAAAAACTTAGAATTTGTTTTTGCTGCTGTCAGTTGAGTCCTTAACAGCAGTAACTGGAAGTTCTGCCTTGGTGAGGTGTATTCAGAGGTCACAGATGCCTTATTCCCTGCTGCCATGGACCCTTTGTGAGTATGTAGGATGGCACAGTGCAGAATTTCACAGGATGGGTCAACGATCATCTTAATTATAGAGTCTCCTCTCATGGTGTTTTCTCATCAGCATGTTGTGGGAGACAAATACCCTCAAACACCATGCTCAGTCCCAGAGTTCTATGTATGTACTTCCCCCCAAATTACTTTCTCATCTGCCTTTTCATCTTGTAAAGATTGTAATTTCACTTTAATGTATATTTCTTTGAATCTTATTAATCCAAGACTAAATTTTTGAACTAAAGCCTTCAGTAGAGTTAAGGAACTAAAAGTAGTAATCAAGGCAGAATGTGACTAAATGCTGCTGTAATTGAAGGATCAACACTGAAATCTTTTCATGAGGTATAACTGACACGATGTGATGTTAGTGTCTGTTGTTCAAAATAATGATGTGATATTCCTGTGTACTGAGAAATGATCACTATAGTAAGTTTAGTGAACATTTGTCCTCATACATAGTTACAACACTTTTATTTTCTCTCATGATAGGTACGTTTAAGATGGACTCTTATTGATTTTTAAAAAATGGAATACAGTATTATTAACTGAAGTCACCATGCTATATATCACATGCCCATGACTGATTTATTTTGTACCTGAAAGTCTGTGCCTTTGCACCCCTTAACCCATTGCATCCAATTCCCACCCATACCTCTGGCAACCTCCAGTCTGTTCTTTGTATCTATGAGCTTGTTTTGTTGAAAATTTTAAGCAGAAGAACAATTAAATATATTTGGATGGACCAGGGTAAATATAAAAGACAAAGTAACTCTTAAGATGGACTTAATGAATACTCAAATTTCAACAGCAGACACATTCTTGTCTTTTTTAAGAGAATAAATGCATATTCCAGCTTCACAATGTTCTTTTAACATATGACAATTCATATATATATTGCTATTCTTTCATAAACACTTTTAACTTTCAATAATTGTGAAAAGAAGATTCGCATACAAAAAATGAATGTAAAATAGAAATGATTATATCCAGGGAACCAGAATTTGATTAACTAATCTCATATTCTCATAATAGATATTTTGTGCTATTGTTAGAAAATTCTTTAGAGTTTTTACCAGCAAACTGTCAAAATAACATTTATTTTCATTAAAGCCATTCATCATGCCTATAAAATAAGAAATGTGTGGACATCAATCATATCAATCTCAAGGGTGAAAGTTTCTAATTTTTAAAGTCCCCAAAAATTATGTGAATGTTTTCTTCAAAACTTGAGCCTGAGAAAGGTCAGTCCTGTTCTAAAAGTAGAAACAGCCAAGTCACAAGTAGGTTCAGAAATTTCAACATCTGTTCTCTCATTGTGGGGGAAATGCTGAGGTTTCAGGATAAACTTCTGCTAATACAGTAAGGGTTTCTTCAAGGCAGAAGATAAGAGTCAATATTAGAAAGTCAAGTCATATAACATAACTAATTTTTTAATTATAATAAAGTCTTATGAATTATAAAATAGTCTTTGTGGATTAGTAACTATTTTACTCTAGTACAAATGGGAAATTTCTAAATGAGGTGAGTTAAAAAGATAGTGTTTTCCAAGAGATCGAAAATATTTATTTAAAGTAATTAAAAATGATCAAATATAAATTAAATTATTTAAACTAATATAAAATATTTGCACATACTTTAGAGTAATTTAGAGTGTTTTAAATTATAAACTTTTTAACCATGAGAAATGTGTTGAACTACGATAAAGATTGCAACACATAAAAGAGAATGGTGAGAAGTTTGGATTAATAAAGAAATTATTATTGGAAAATATATGATGTATATTTTTAAGATTTATCAAAATTATTCTTTCCTTATGTTTTACCAGCGCATCTTAACATTTAAGATAAAAATGCTTGTTTATTATTATAAGTCTCTCACTTAATTTTTCATATTTGATGTCTAACAGCTTTCACATCACTCCACACCCCATCCGCTTCTACCTCCTATCTGGGAGGCTGATAAGAAATCAAGGTGTCCCCACATTTGATTTCAGCCTGAAGTTTAAACACCCCAAGCCCTGGCCATGCGCACGGATCTGCTTCCCCTGCCCCACCATCTCATCATAATAAAAATCAAGATAGTTTCCCGTCCTTGCTCTCCTGAGCCATTTTGTTTCTACTGTTGAGCCTGCACTGCTCTTCCCAGGAGGCCTTATCATGTGAGCAATAGGCTTTTCAGAACCCACAGTACTTGATGTGTGCTATCTGGACACCAAACCAAATTGTTGGTTGAGGTACATCCTGTGCCTATGGTGGTGAATAGCAATGCTTATTCATGAATAAAATAATTTAAATGAATTAAATTAACTTAATCTATAACTCATTTGATATATTTATATTAACTATTCATACACACATTCAATGATCATTTAGTTTGAAATAATAGCTTTTAGTTACAAAATAAGTGTTTTAAATTAAAATGACACACAAAATGCAAAGTTCAAAGGGCATTGTAATGTTAAAGAACAATAATAGAAGTAATTTCGAGAGAATGATACAATAGCCATGAAACATGCTGACTTCATGAAACAAGAAATTTCAAGACATTAACGGAAAAAAATAAATGGTCTGGAATTAAAGTGATATAAATTAATAAGATCAAACAGAGAAATTCCACAAAGAGCCTCTTTTAAATACATATTAGCAAAATCAGGAATTTAGTTTAAACAGCCAAAGAACTTTGAAAAGAGACAAACTCTGAGAAAGAAGGTAAAAATTGGGTCAGAAATGATGTATACAAGATCAGAAACAGAAATGTATTTAAAAAGTAAGCACAATGTTGAAAAGAGGAAGAAGTTGGATGTGAAATAAGCAAAAGAAAGGATAGATGTGAATAAGAATAAGATGTATTGAAATAAGTCCTTGAAACAATATATTCTGGAATTTTCTTAGGTTCTTGGACTCTCACTAAGCTGGATGAGGAATTAAAAAGATAGCTTCCTATTAAAAACTTCAGATTTTAGTTCTCTATTCTTGCAAGAATGAAGTTAAATTACGTGTTAATATTAATTAACCTCTAAAAATTATAAAAACACATAGGATGAACACCTAATGCTAAACTCAAAGTGTTCTTTTAGTATCCATAAGGATCTTTAAACTGAACTAAATTATTCTGAAGGTCATTTTACATGAAAAATTTACTATAGTTGTGAATTACAAAGATTTGAATCACAACATATAAAGACTAATTTTCTGTGCTCTAATTTTTGAAGAGCTCTATCAACTGAATCTAATTAGTATAATTATCTTTTTACAGATAGATTTAAATTGTTTATTTGAATCAGAGTTTCAAATGATCAAGGGAAGAGCAATTAATTTCATGAGTCCAGATTTTAGGTTTTATGGAGCTGCACTGAGACTATTTAAGGATTACACTTCTAAACTGATGTATTGCCACAAACTGGAATATAAATCAGAGAATAAAATTAATTATCCTAAGTTTTATCTGACATTATTCTAGGTTATCTTACATGAAAAAGTATTTAAATAATTTCCCTTAGCTTTAAATTCAGTCATATAATGATTTTGATAGCAATGTATTTGATGAATATAACCATGATGATAATGTAACTACAGGGATGAATAAAATAAACATGAAACAGGTGAGTATTAGATTTTTACTTTTTTGGAAAAGTTTGCCACATTAACTCAAAATTGAAAGACAATGAATAAATCTAATATCTCCTGTATTTCCAGCCCTTTGATAAATATTTTCCCTTAAAGGCGAGTGAATCACTTAGAACTAAATCTGATCTCTGTGTTGAATGACTAAAGTATTTCTGAAGAACTTCACCCTGACATACAATGAGACATCAGCACTTTCTTCTTCCTCTTTTTTATTCCCTTGAAAGGAGCAATTTAAATAGTAATCATATATAGAGTTTTAATCCTAAGTGTTATATGGACTAAGATGATTGTAGCGATGTCTCATCATACCAGATGTTTCCTCTTTGCCCCTCCAGTTTTTCCTGTTTTGCCTTGTGCCCTGAGACATCTATTAGGATGAACTGTATTGGCTTGCTTCCCTGTTCTTAGGTTTCTGGATGAGTGACTCCAATGACGCCCATTGCAGAAAATTAGACGGGCAACTTGGGGATGGCTATATTTCTCTTAAAGAATCAGAAATCTTTTTAGGTCATGTTGTCCAAGCAGCTTCTCTTCAGCTTGTTATGACTCTTCCCTTTTCTTATACCTTCAGGCTTACATATGGTAACTGCTCGTGTGGATCTTCCTGAACACGATAAATAGTACCTTTATTAACATCTCATAAGTGTCCAATTTTAATATTCCATTTATTTCAATTGACTGGTTAAAATCCAGCTGAAAAGAAAATTAGTGAGCTAGAATATAGACCGGGAAGAAATATGCAAATGCTCCATATTCTGAAAAGATGAAGAGACCAACTGTATGAAACGAGGTCAAATACCATAGCATGTCTAAAGAAAGTGTTAATGTATAATCAGTTGAGCTCCAGAAGAATAAAATAAAGTGTTGAGAGGCTGTAATTAAATAGATACTAGCTGAGGACTTTATATAATTGAAGAAAATCACAAAATTACCAAACAAAGTAAGTTAAAATCCACACATAAACACATTATTGTGAAACTAAAAAATATCAAATACAGAGGTAAAGATCCTAGAGGGAAAACAGCTAGAGAGAAAATAGACATTACCTGTAACTATAGCAACAACGAAATGAGGAATAAAATGGTGTAATCATTTCAGAGAGCAAAGATTAAATACATACCACACAATATATATAAAAAGAAATTGTCTCTCAAGAGCAAGAGATCAATAAAAAAATTTAGGCAAAATAAGCATAACGTTGATTTTTAATATACTGGCATTGAAGAAACTTACAAAGAATGTAATTTTAAGAAAAATAAATTATTTTATAAGAAGGTTTGAAATTCAAGAAGCAATGATGAATACTTGTATTATGAAGCTAAATGTAATATAAGTCTCTTTGACTGTAAAACCTTATAATAACATGTAATTTTGAGAACTTGGAGAAAGAACTATATTACTGATACCATTATTGTAAGGTTTAAATGTTACAGGGTTTGCCAAAGTTCATATTATATTTTTACCTAACAAACTTTTTAAAAAGTGCCACAACTTCATGATCAGATGTTTTTCAGTACATTTGTTTTGTTCCCATGTTTTATTTTTAGTTTGCCTTATAATTTATTTTCAACTTTATTTTTGGTAACATATTCGTTTTCTTCTTGGTTTTCACTGTGAGATATTTCAGTCTTGGATTTCAACCAGAGTAGTTTCAGGACATAAATCTTGATTTCTTATGTTTGAGTGCATTCAGAATGAAAATGCAATTAAATTGTGCCTTAAATTATATCATGTTAAGATGTTTATCATTCATTCCAAATGTTATAATTTAATCACTTATAAGAAGGCCTTGAAAATCTATTTTGGTCAAAGGTCCAGCTAGAGAATTTTAGCTTGTCTTTTGGTCTTTGCTTGAACCCCTTTAAATGGAGTGAGCACTAACTCTTCACTAGTCATCGCGTGCGGAACTGCCTTTTGTTTTATTTCTGTCCGTTTCATACCATTTCACGTGTTTACGTTGCCTGACTAATACCTGAATGCATTTAAGATTTTGATGAATGGCTTCTAAGATGACAGCTATCTGAAATAGGTGTGTTCCAGTTTTTAAAGAGCTGGAAATTCCGTAAGTGCCCTTTCACTTTTCTAGGGAGGTCTAAAGGGTAACGTTAATGCTGTAGATTGTTTAAAGTACAGATTTGCCTACTGCTCTATAATTAGTCCCTTTGATCCCCATCTGTAACAGAATTATATTAATAATTTCTCTGTTGATTTTAACCAGCTTGATGTATGGTTTTGTTATCACTTTCCTTCTCCTCCTAGGAATGAAACATAAGGGTTTGGCATATAACGAGTTTAGAAGTCACCACTCCTTCCCAAACAAGCTGTAAGCTGAAAAATCAACCCCTCTGAGGTCTTTCAGAGAAAATGAGGTTACAAGGCAAACCAGTACACCAAAGTTGGAGAGGTGGATGGGCAAGTACAGACAATCACAACTTACCTGAACAGAAACCTCTGTGGAAACCAGTGCTGGAGAAGGAAACCCTGAGCTGTAATTGACAAATTGCTGGAGGTTCTCTGTAGACACTCTGAAAGATAAAGTCTCCAGGGAGACTCAGACAAGAAAGGCCCCTAACTTTTGTGACTTTTACTTCCATGAATTCCGCCAGATACTTACAGTGAGTGTTAGAGAAAAATCCCCTTGTGCTTCAGGCAAGGGGAGGGGAATAGGAGTGGTTTTGAAATGGGCCAGAGCACTCTGTTCTCACCAAGGCCTGCCCTCAGGAGAAAACTGTTTTACCAGAACCTATCCTGTAGGGAAAGAACATTGAAAGGTCATAACTAAGGGTTACATGGGCAATGTAAGTGAAATTGCTATATCACAAAATTTTAAAATAAATATATCTTAAAAAATGAAACAGTCCATGTCTCCTTACAGACTAGCTCATGTTTATTCCAGATGCTTTTGTCTTTTCTTTTCTAAAACTGGGCAATATTACTGAGATTCTAGGTAATATATTTTTAATAAGTTTAATAGCTATTTTAATAATTAACTTACTCCAGTAACCAGAGGGGAAGGGGGAGGAGGATAATGGGTAATGGGGGAAGAAGGGGAAGGGTCAAGTCAAGGAACATGTATAAAGGACCCATGGACAAGGACGGGGTGTGGAAGGATTGAATGTGGGAGGTGGAGGGTGGGTAGGGCAGGGGAAAGTAATGGGGGGAAATGGGGACAGCTGTAATTGAACAACAATAAAAAGTTTTTTAAAAAATGATTAACTTACTCCAAAATATATCTTGAAACCCAAATTATCTTTCCTTCTCCATTTCTTCATTCTGTTAATAAGGCAGTTAGTATATCACTATTACAGAGCTGGAAACCTTTAGTCATCTTTAACCCATTCTGATTGTACCAATGAATTTTCACAAATATTTTTCAGAATTGTTTATTTATTTGTATTACCACCGATCATTCCAAGAGTTATTGCCATCTGTGGTTGTCCTGAACATCTTTGAATACTTTTTGTTTCTATATATTAATTCTGTTCAGATTCAGCAAGACTTGATGGAAGTATTAAAGCTCACTTGTATTTATGATCGCTATGAAGAATGTGCCTGACCGGGCTGGAGGTGGCATGTGGAATCTAGCCCCTGAGAGAAGTCCCCGAGGAGCAGCTGGCTTGTCCAGGCCTAAAATCCGGTAGAGAACTCAGCTTAACTCTAATTCCTCTAATGGTCACTCTTACAATTTAAATCCCAGCGGCCAGGGAATACTGGGAACAAATCCAGGCTCTTAGGAACCAGGCTACTGGTGGGAATTGTTTTAAAAAATATGTCCATAAAATCAACCACGGCATTGGTAATGTGGAAAAATCATTCTTTCTTGGGGAAGAGAATTGTCAACATTGTTCTTTGGTCAAATATACTTTTGTGAATGTATTTTCACAGCTTTTGACAACTAAATACAGATGCCTTTGCAACTGGTATGCAAAAGCATAGCTAAATACTCTCATCATCGAATAAGGGAAATAAGTCTAAGAATGAGGATCATGAGGTTACACAGATTTGCAAAAGGAAATTCTGCTTGAGATTCTCATGGGAAGGTTTCTATTCTCAGCTGGAGTTCCTTTGGGAAGACTTTAATTATTATAGTGACAGCACAATTCTTTGCTTGGTTAAATAAATAACAAGTCTATCAGAGACACAGTATTTCTCTGTAATAGAGGTTATAACAATAATTTGACTATATATATATCTTAGCATCTATTAAAATAAAAATTCAGTAATGAACCTTGATGTATTGTAGGCACTCAAAATTGTCAGCCAACAATCAGTAATTGAATACTGGAATACCTACTATATGTTAAGAGCTATGCTATATATTATAGGGCTATAATTTGTTTTAGAAATTGATTTCTGTAACATTTTTGGTTAGTTACATAGCACTAGAAAGTGATAAAAATAACCAGCTTCAATGATAAGAAAAAAAAATCATTTACCTTAGAGAAAGCCCAGAGATGGAATGGTAGAGTAGAAAGCACATTGGGGTTATGTATTAATGAAACTATAGCTAAAATGACAACTTCTTGCTGAGGGAATTTCTCTGGGCTGCATATTTAAAATCCCCTTTGAGCCACAGTATGTGTGTTCATAAACTAGAAAAAATATGACCTATGATGCTTATTTACGGGGTTGTTAAAATAAGCACAAATATTTTATTTAATATGTTTTATAGAATTTCCAAAATATCTAAGGCACTTTGGCTTAAGAAGCCATCCAGAAAAACAAATGTGGAAAAGTTTATGTGAACAGCTTTTCCTCTTCTCCAGAGATCAAAGTGGATTATTTTCCAGAAAATCTTTCAAATATCAATTTGCAATACCTGTCATAAACTTAACTCAGCACTGTTATTGATAAGATGAAGTATTAATACTTGTTTCATCAGCTCCACTATTTTTCTCAGTAGAATTAGATTCACAGAGACAAGTCACTACTGGACAGATTCCATTATCAACTCCAACAAGTCCTTCAAACTGCTTCTTGTAGAGAAATTAAACAACAAAAACTCAAGTTAACTACAGCACTACCAACCTAATCATGTGAGAATGTGGTATAGTACTCACTTAAGATTTATTCTGTCTTTGTCATACCACCTCCTCAGACAAGTCATCACCAAATCTTGCTGATTTTATGATTTTTACTGGCTAAATATTTCTCAAAACAAGTTTTCCTTGCTCTCATTTGGTCCCTTTGGGAGTGAAAGAAAGCTTTCTAACAGGCATCCTTTCTTCTACTTCTTCAGCTTCCCTTGCCTCCACTATTGTTCTACAACCAAACCATGTTCTGTATTACAATAGTTCCCTCTTATCTTTGTGGGATATGCCCCTGGACCCAAGTGGGTGCCTGAAACTACAGATACTACCAAATTCTATGCATAATATGGTTTGGGTCTATACATACACACCTATGAGAAAGAGTAAAGGTCTCTTTGGCTTATCCAAATTGCCAGCATCACTACTTTTGCACTTCAGGACCATTATTAAGTAAAATAATGATGACTTGAACACAAGCACTGTGAAACCATGAGAGTGGATCTGGTAACTGAGAAGGCCACCAACTGACTAGTGGGCAGAGAGTGTATACAGGGTGGACACACTGGATAAAGGGATGATTCACATCCTAGGCAGGAGGGAGTGTGTCGGGAAGAGATCTCATCATACTACTTAGGATAGTGTACAATGTAAACTTATGAATTTTTATTTCTAGAATATTTCATTTATTTTCAAATCATGGTTGACAACTGGTAACTGAATCTGTTGAAAGCAAAACCAAGGATAGTGTGGGATTATTCTGCTTTCAAGAATGAAGTATTTAGTAATAAAGCATTACACTCTTAAAAATTCTTGATAACTTCTAATGTCCTACAGGATAATTAACGTTCTTAGCACCATCATCTCATCTTGTAAATGCGCCCCTATTCTTACCATTACCCCTTCTTTGCTCACAAGTCTAACACAGGGGTATCTCAGTGCCTGGTATCCGCCATCTGCTTCCTATCTTCATGACTATGCTTAAGCTATTCTCTCTGTCTGTAATACTTGCTCCCTTAAAGTCACTAAGAAAGAATCCATTGTTTGCTCCTTCTGGTTTCTGGAGGCTGCCAACATTCCTTGTGTTGTGGCCACAGCACTCCAACTTCTGCTGCTGTGACCACACTATCTTCTCCTCTTCTTCTGTGTCAAATCTTCCTCTGTCTTCTTATAAGGACACATGATTGTATTGTATTTAGGGCTCACCCCAGAAATCTAGGGTGATCTCCCTATCTGAAGATTTTTAACTTAATTCCATCTGCAAATATATTTTTCTGATATTACTTAACACTTACAAGTTCCAGAGGTTAATTTGCACCTGATAACTTTAGGGGCCATTAGTTAGCCTACTGTACCTTCTATTCAGCTAGGTTTTTCCTATCCATGTACTCCTGACAACTTGTGCTTACTTAAATTTGTACTTGTTATATAAATATTAAATATTTTTCCCTGAATGAAAACTCTTCAAGAAAAAAGGATGAATGATGTCATTTTCCTTAGCATGGTATTTGACGCACAGTAGGCACTTAATGTGCATTTATCAAACTTTAAAATGAAGTCATATATGCTCTTTTCCTTTCAAAATAGATGGTTTACTCAGTAGGAAAGAGCAAAAAATAGCACATGCTTATCTCAGTGTCACTTGCTCCTTGTCTTTATCTAATATAATAATGGGAATAAAAATACTTCACTTTTCAAATGTTGATTTATTAATTCATTTTTAGAATGAAAAATTTCAAGACAAACTGGGTTTACATGGATCATCTTGGCTAAGAATACCACATCAAACAATAGTTATGTCCACATCCTCTCATCCACTAATGTGAAATATGACATCATCACCATTAATAGTTGCACCTATAAATAAAATAAAATTAAGATATACTTTGTTCAGAAGAAGCATTACATAGTAAGTTAGAGCATCATCCTAAGGTGATCCCCAGTGAATCCCCTCTCCCTAAATATAGACAGAATCTGTGACTTGTTTCTAACCACTGGAACATGCCAAAGATGATGGAATATCACTGCTGTAATTATGTTACCAGATAAGTATATTTGCTGGTATATTTACTATATACGCACACACAAGATCTTATCTATCTATCAATCATTCTATCTATTATCTATTAATATTTGTGGTGTTGGCATGCACTAGAAAGATAGTTCTTGATGGCTGGCTTTGTAGAAGTCAGCTGATGTATGCAAGGGCATATGGACAATGTCGTGTAGCAAGGACCTGAGAGAGCCCCCCATCTGAAAACCAGCAAATAAATGAGGAGTTGGAATTGTGCAGCCACAAGGAAGATAGAAATGGGTCTTTCACCAGTAGGGCTTCAGAGAAGATCACAGTCCCGAATGAGCCCTGAGTTGCAGCCTGGTGAGCCCCTGAATCAGAAAATCCAACGGAAGTGCGACACTTAGACTTCTGACCTACAGAAAGTATGATATAATAAACACATATTGTTTAAGTCATTAAGTTTGTGATGATTTGCTGTGCAGCAATAACAAACTACAGCAAGACATAGTTTTCTTAGCAATACAGAATTGGTAGAGGCTGATGCATCTCTCCACACCACACCCTTTCCTTTCTTGGAGAGGGAATAAAAACTTCACTCTTTAAAAAAATGGTAGAAATATAAAAAAGTCATTGCAGAACTTAGACTAGTAAAAACCATAGAAGAAAATAGTTATTATGAAGCAAAACTGAAAAAAAAAATCACTTACATTTTCTCTAAAGGAGAAAGAAAATGGAAGGATACTCACAACCATAACCATGGCTTTATGCTTATGAGTAAAAATAGCACTGTAAAGGGCTCAACTTTTTTTATGAAGATACTAGCAAATATCTTTTATTTTTATTTTTTAATAAATAATTTTAATTTTTATTATTTTTGCTTTTCACCCTTTCCCCACCTCCACTGAGCCCCGCTCTCCCCTCTCCCTGCATCAGTTTCCACATTGTTGTCCACGTCCATGGGTCATGCATAGATGTTCTGTGGTTAATCCCTTTACTATCTTTCACCCAGTTCCCCTCTCCCCTCTGGCCACTATAAGTCTCTTCTGTGTATTTATGCTTCTATTTCTATTTCATTCATTAGTTCATTATGATCTGGAAATAGCCTAAATGTCCACCAGTAGATTAGTAGGTAAAAAAAAGCTGTGGTATATTTAGACAATGGAATACTATAGAGCAGTAGAAAAGAAGAACCTCTTACCTTTTGTGACAACATGGATAGGCCGGAAGAACACTGTGTTAAAAGAAATAAGCCATCCAGTGAAAGACAAATACCACATGACCTTGTTTATATGTGGAATCTAAAAGGCTCAACTTTTGAGTAAATAGTCAAGGAGATGAGGTAAGAATGAGAAAGCTAAATATAAATATGTGTCATAAACAGATTAGAAAACATCACTGAGACCAAAGCCCATGTGATCAGAATTTTGCAAAACATACTGAAGGGGGGTATATCTGTTTCAGGGAGAACAAATGAGCAGGGAAAGGAGGCCAGCGGCGATGGCAGCGTGCTGGAGTGGAGTGGCTGCAGGCTTCCTGCTGGTCTGCCTTCAACAGCTGCTCCATGTAACACTGATAAAACTACAGTTTGAAATATTCTATTTGAGAAAATACCATTTCCTCATGGAGACTGTGTTCACCAGAGGTCTCCAGAGAAACAGAACCAATGGGATCTGATATTTGTGAGTTACATTATGTTATATTAATTATACCATTTTAAAAGGAATTGACTCGGGTGGACATGGAGACTGCGAAGTCCATCTGCAGTGAACAAGGTGGAGAGCCAGGAGAGCTCATGGCATAGTTTGCAGCCCCAGCTCTGCTACATTTGAGCCACACTGAGAGCTAAAGAGCTGATGTTTCAGGTTATGATTCAGGCTTGTGCGAAATTAAGTGAAGTGCGCCTCTTCCAAGCTAGCCCCCCAAGACCTCCCACACACAATTTATCACGTTCTTTCCCTTTGCACTGCCTTGCCTGGAAGCCCAGCTTCTGAGGTGTTGTAGGAGAGCTGCCCCATTGATGAGGAACTCTGATTTATTGTTTTATGTGAGCAGGAAATAGACTATTCTTCTGTTTGAACCACTGCATGCATATTTTGAGGTTTATTTGTAGCCAGCTTTCAAAGGAACTGTACTTTTTTTATTCATTCAATTCCATTAAATTGTAGGGTTTAATTCTGAATGTAAATTTGGGATATTTATTTCTAAAGGGTAATGGAAGGAACTGAAGGAATATGAGTAATGTATCCTTCTCACATCTGCATTGCTTAGCCTTTAAACTTTATTTGTGTGGAATGTGCATACTGAAGTAAACCATATGTTGCTCATTCAAGCTTCCTGTTAGAGTAGCTGCATTACAGAAGACTAATTGTTTTTTTTTTTTCAAGTTGAGGTGACATTGGTTAATAAAATTATATAGGTTTCAGGGGTACAATTCCATAATACATCATCTGTGCATTGTGTTGTGGTTTCACTGCTCCAAGTCAAGTCCCTTTCCATCTCCATTTATCTCTTCTTTACCCTCTTCTAGCCCCCTACCCTCTTTCCCTCTGGTAATCACCATACTGTTGTCTGTGTCTATGAGGGTTTTTTTTTTTTTTTTTGGCTTAATTCCTTCATCTTTATCACCAGCCCTCAACCCCTGTCCCCTCTGACAGCTGTCAGGCTATTCTCAGTAGCTATGAGTCTGCTTCTATTTTGTTTGTGAGTTTATTTTATTCATGAGATTTGACATATAAATGAAATAATATGGTACTTGTCTTTCTCTGATTGGCTTATTTCACTTAGCATAGTAATTTGAAAGAAAATATATGCACCCCTTTGTTCATCACAGCATTACTTACAACAGCCGAGATCTGAAACAGCCCAAGTGCCCATCAGTCGATGAGTGGGTAAAAATGCTGTGGTACATTTACTCGATGGAATACCGCTCTGCTATAACAAAGGTCATCTTACCTGACTGGAAAGGTCATCTTCCAGTCAGCTGGAAGAATGGCTGTTTTTGAAGGCCACAGTCACTTTTGTTCTACTAACCAACTTCAGGTGATTAAGAAAGAGCTAAAGAATCTTTGAGAAAAACTAAAGTACCTTCACAGAAAATGACTAGTATCTATAAAAAAAAAAAAAAAAACTGACACAATTTTTTACAGAAGATAAAAGGGGTGAATATTTTTTTGTAATTACTATTAGCTATCATGTTTCAACTATTCAACAACTAAATATAGTGGGAAACAAAATCTTACGAGACAATAAAAACGTCAAAAATAATTTCAAAGAGTAAAATAAATACTGAATCATTACTGTGAAAAGCCAATTGTAATTATAAGTGTACGTGCTGAGAAAAATTTTCAGAGCCATTCAATTATGTAGTTTCACACTTGCTTTGAAAACCTTAGAAAATTGGAGAGGTATTCATCATTTTTCTTTTGCCAAAAAAGGCTCATGTAATTTGGTCATTTACTAATATTACATATTGAATAAAACATTTCTTTAGTATATGATACCCAAATGAAAGATTATCTTTCTTTTTTTTTAAGGATTTTATTTATTTTTAGAAAGAGGGGAAAGGAGGAAGAAAGAGAGGGAGAGAAACATCAATGTGTGGTTGCCTCTCACATGGCCCCCACCGGGGACCTGGCCTGCAACCCAGACATGTGCCTGGGAATCGAACTAGCCACCCTTTGGTTCACAGCCCATGCTCAATCCGCCAAGCTACACCAGCCAGGGTGAAAGATTATCTTTTAAAGCTTGTTCTATGAAATTTAGAATTATAAAAGTGTAATTGTCATAGGTTAATTATGTTAATGATGTCAGCTAAGTTTTTTAACTACTTAGTAATCGTATAAACATCTTACATGATTACATAAGATGGTGTACACCATTTATATCTTCTTTAGATTATGACAGACACAGGAACTGGTTGGGGAGTATTTAGTATTTATCTTTTGAAGATCCTAGAAGAGCATTATGGAACAGAGATAGTTTTCTCCTTGGGGATTTGTTTGGGTCACTCCATTCTTCGAAATCTGAACATTTTGGTGGCAGAATTATAGGGAAATAGAATTAGCTGAGAAGGGCTGGTTAACCTGACCTCAGAGAAATAGAACTGAATATCTGATAAGTAATTAGTTTCTTATTTTTAATGTTTAATGATCATCCCCTACGACTAGCATCTGTCAGTACTGTCTGTCCGTTCACTGATGTGTGTCTACCACTGGGAATAGTGCCAATCCCACAGTAAACACAGTAAATTTCTGTTCATTCAATAAAATGAATAAAGTAATAAAAATGATTTTGTTTTGGTTGTGAACAGATGTTTCTTTAGGGAATGATAAGAAAATTGTAGGTGGTATAATAATGTATCCATCAGAATATTAATAATTTAGCTCCCTTTACCAGAGGGAGAAAAAATATATTGACTCTTTTGTTTCTTAGAAAAGTAAGTGCATAATTATTTTCTCTCTGCTCAGGTTTATAACTTCCCTCTATTCCAACCCCAGACATCTTTCTTATAGGATTGACCTTTGGAACCCAATGGGAGCAGGGAAGAAGAGGATGTGGTGAAACACAGCACGTGTCTCGACAACAACCATTCATTTATTATTTTCTAAGCATGCGTGTTGTGAAGCTGAGGTTTTCCTTCCTGTTGGTAGATATGCTAAATTTCTAGAAGCATCAATCAGAAGTTTCTTAAGAAGGTAAGGATGTAATTATCCTAGATAGAGGAAAAACTCCCAAGTCTGTAGTTTAATAAATCAGCTGTTAAAGTTCCTTAAAAATCATTCTTGTTACTTTTAATATAGTTGCATGGATTAAAGAGAAAACATAGCTTATTTAAAAATGTTTATAGTTTGTAATAAAAGGAAAATTTTGTTTTTTCCATTCTTAACTTGCTGATCCCATGAATTGTCATACTCTCTTGCTTTGTTTTCTTTACAGAATTTTTCTTTTAGAGTAGACACTCTCCCTAATCCTCAGTCATTTTTACTTTCCTCTCTTACTGAGACCTGCTCATGTTTCAAGCTTATCATACTTGTGGAAGACTTTGCTATCCACTGCTTCTCTTTTCCCAGCCCGTACAGCCCTCTATTAACAATGATCACATTTGTTATAATTCTAATTGTTTCCATTTTTTTCCTTGACTCCATCAAGGCAGAAAATTTACTGTTTAGTTGTTGACCTCATAAACACAACATAGCTTTAATAAAGAGTGAAATTTATCAATGCTTGTTAAATAAATGCATTTTCAATATTGTTATTCTATTACAGTTGTCCCATTTTCCCCCCTTTGCCCTCCTCCATCCAGCCCACCCTACTCCCACAGTCAATCCCCACATTGTTGTCCATGTTCGTGGGTCATTCCTACATGTTCTTTGACTAGTCCTTTCCTCTTCTTTCCACTATTGAATAAAAGCGTTTTTAAGAAACATGTTACCCTGTGATTTACCCAGACTGGAAATGAAATAAAACTTCTTCACCTAGGCCTCAAAATTTAGTACACAAAAGTTGAATTATTTTTTGTTGTATATTTTTTCTCAACTGTCAAATTTATACATATATAAAAAGGGGGGAAGGTAATACAGTATTGTAGCAACTTGGTGTAGAAGGAAAATTTGATGAAAAGAAGTATGAAAGAATCATTAGTTTGCATATTGCATCTACCTCTTTTCTTGTAGCAGGAGTGAATTATATCAAAATTCCCTTTTAAAATTTTCTTTCTTTTTAATTTCTTTTTCCTAATTGCAAAGTACTGTATAAAGAAGCATGGCAGGTTTCCATTTATCCCTCTTAAGCAACATGAAGCTGATTGTTTTATTATTTTTTTCCCCAGAAATTTTACTGTTGTCTATTGGCACAAAATTAAAAGGAAAAACAAGAGAGGGAGAGAAGCTTCTTGTTGAGAAGGACATTGGAAGGGGGAACTGCACGGCCCATATTTCTGCTGGAGAGCCAAGTCCCAAAGACGGAGAGTGCGTGCTCACGTGCGTCGCTATCAACCCTAAACTAGTATGTAGGGGTAGCCATCCTCTTCCTTCCCTCTTTTCTTTTCATGACTGAATTAACATATTCCATCCTGTCTTTCACAGAAGAAATGCAAGACTATAGAGACTCGAGTATTAATAGAAAAACCAAAATGAATCCAATCAAAGTGAATTAAAAGAATGTCCAGTCATCCTCTAAAAACTTTCTTAATGAAGTGAGATCATTTTTTCTCACTTCAATCCTAGGAGAAGGTAGATTCAAAGTACACAAAAATAGAGGATGGAGACCTAAGCTGCTGTTAAATTCCTAACTATTAGCTTAATAAGCCTTTGTATCGAAATAGTAGCTCCAAAGTTTTTGATGGCATATGTTCAAAGCTACAACATTTTTAAAGTTATTATTGGATGGTAGTAGTGTGGGGTGGAGTTGGCCTTGGAGAAATGAGAGCCACATTATTTTTTAAGAAGGATTTTAGAAATCTCATACTTGGCTCAAGTCAGTATTACTCCAGAACGTGGGCCTGACCAAAAAGAAACAGAAAAACAACATGAATGATGTGAAGCTTGCTGTCTTGGGTGGTCAAGGAACAGGCAAATCCGGTGAGTGGTGTTTTCCTCTGGCGTGGTGTCAGGTGCAAAAAGAGTGAGAAATACATTGACTTGTATATAAAACTTGGTATAACTATATACTTGTACAGTGATTTTCATTTGCAGTTTTTATTTGATAAGCAAGTGATGTAAATAACTGTATATTTGAAGAATTTACAGACAGCTTGAGGAAGATAACTGTTTAAAGTATTCATTTGTATTTTGTTTTACTGATATTTAAAATTTATAGGAATAACAGGAAATCCCTCCATCACTATCCCACCCAGTTTTGACCTCAACACACCTGTTCCCAAACCCACCAGTCGCCAAACAATGGCCTTGAAAGAATCCTGCTCTGACGCTAACGGTGCAGAGATGTGTGGAGACCTGTGGGTTATTTTTTAAATGCCGCATTTTTGAGGAAAAAACACATTGCTCTGTAGATGCCTGGGAACTAAATATTTGCCCTGACTTGAAAAGTCATTTTATTGTTTTTTGTTTTATTTTTGCTCACATTAGGTCACTTTATGATGGTTAATGAGGATACCACCAATAGAAGCCCCCTGAGCCCAAAGACTAGTAATTGGCCAACTCAGGAGCTGTAATAAGATAATCCAACACTAGAGGTCCTTTCTCTATTTTCTGGATTTTGAAGTCCCTCTGTCCTTCAGTAACCGAATTGCTGGACCTTGTCCTTGTCATTAGAAGCATGTAGCATCTTGAAACCAAACTTAATTTGATAAAGAAAAAAAATGCTATAGTTCCTGCACCTCAGATTTAATGAGAAATATGCCTCTGTTACAAAAGGTAAGTTGCCTCATATTTGCATCCGTGAATTAATTACATAGTGATTCGAGTGGATCCCACCCTAAGGTCACTTTTTTCCTAGCCTCTTAACCTTTACAGTTCTGTGTTGCAAATCTTGCTATTATTATTGAGACCAACTTTGGCAAAGCTTTAAGATCTTCCTGATGCTTGGTAATTTTTGACCTGAAGATAAAACCCCATGCACATAACTAAGTTGTCCGTATCCTAAAACGGAGAGGACCGTAAATCCAGCTTGTTTATCTTGCAGCCCTTACAGTAAGGTTTCTTACCAAGCGGTTCATTGGAGAATATGCTTCTAATTTTGGTAAGTCACTACTTTATAGACTTTTTTCACCTTAAATTCAGATTATAAGTCAGCCACAATTAAGATCAGCATAGAATTTTAATAAAATCTTTCATTTTTGCTTTTTTAAGCAACTTATTTGTTCACAGATCCTGGTTAGAAATGCCAAAAATAAGTAATTGAACTGAATACTATTTTATGATAAAATTCATCCAATTTGATGTGGCCTGTGATGGATTAGAAAATCACTTGGTTTTAGTTTAAAGGTAGAAAACATTAAAACGGAGATCTCTTCCTGCCCCTCCCCCTGATATTGTAGAGCATGTAAGTGTGAATATTTTCATAAGCTGTGAAACAGTTTTGAAATTAGGTAAGCGTCTGTTGAAAGACAAGGAAAAATTAATTGTAAAAGCACAAGTAATTATAAAATAAAGCTTTTTTATTGCAAAACTGTGTGAAAATAACAGGAAAATTATGTCAATTAAAGATCATATATAATTACCTAGGTTGCTTGTGAAAGTTTCAGAGAAATTCTAAAACAGGTGCCAGGGCACCTTGAGATAATTTGGGGAGCATTTCACTAACTCTGATCTAGTGTCTGTTATTTTGATCAGAATTAGTATGACATATGGGAAATACCACAGTGGGGAATTAATACAAATGGGAAATGTTACTAGAGGTTTGAGTATATTTTTGGCTCAGCAATTAATCAATATAATTGTACTAATATCTTCTATGATCAAAGGTATGGGAAAATGTTTTGTGTTCTCTGTTTAAAAATGATGGATTTATAAGTAATATGAGAACTGAGAAAAGGGAAATAATTACTTTGTTCAATAACACTTATTTAGAGTAAAATGAAATTATAATTGTGAATGTGTTTTTCCATGAGAAATAAATATAAACAAAAATATTTGGCATTCACTTATGAGATAATGTTATTATATTAGAGTTCTTCAGAAAGTAACTTTAGAAAGCATTGCATTTTGTTGTATTCTACATGTACCCAATGTAGCATTTCAGTCTATATGACAATGTGAAAATTTTAAGACAAGTGCTTGAAACTGATTATAGAAAGAAGAAATATATAAAAATTCTCATTATTTTATTTCTCAGGTCAGCAGTCCTTGTGAAAAGGTCACCATAACACACAAGCTAGCAGTCAGGCATGAGGAAATGTTCCAGAACTACAAAACAGGAATAAAACAACACCTCCCAAACAGTGGCAGCAACAATGAAAAAAATATTGCCTTAATCTTTATAGGGTATAGTTATGTAAACAAATAAGTATACACATTTCTGGTTGTTACATCTTTGTTAAGAACATGAAACTTAGAGACATGTTGAAAAAACAATCAAATTAGCAAAAGGTGACCACTGTATGAGGACAAACTAGCAAAAAATGACTCCATCCCTTAAATAATGGCTAGGAGGAGAAATAACAAGATTCCAAAGACAGGTGGTGACTCTGATGGCAGTTTTAGAGTTTTCGGAGTGGATACTTTGAAATACATGGAGGGAACTTTTGTGGTTCACAGTAGTAAACGTAAATCAAGTTTAGAAGGCATTCTCTGAAAACATGTTAAGGTTTAAATGTCTGGAAACATATTTTAAGTTTTAATGAAAGAGAATGAAGGATCCAAAGGATTGTTAAGACAATTCAGCTGTTAGTAATGATACAGCAAAGATGAAGAATGTAGGAGGCAGAAGAGAGATGCAGAATTGGTGGTGCCATGTTTTTGACTAGGTCAGAGGAAATGTTAACTAGTTTATAGTAAACTGATTGCCCTTAGAAACACAGATAATTCATCCATAGGAATAGAATGGAAAGGTACATAAGCACAAAAGCATGTGGCTGAATAGATGTAGTGAGTTTCAGTTGTGAAGAATATATGTGAGTAAATAAACAGGTGTTTTTTTGACCACTAGCAATAAATGACAACTCCACTAAAGTATAACCACTTGAATGTGCAAAACTGTGATCCAAATATAGGTGCAATTTTTTATTCTGTGGCATATCCATACTGACAATAAACATGTATATTTTGCAGAATCCATCTATAATAAGCATTTGTGTTTGGAAGGGAAGCAACTGAATCTAGAAATATATGACCCTTGTTCTCAAGTAAGTAAAACAAAATACCCTTTTATTTTTTCAATCATGATTTGAAGAAGACTGGATAAGGGTCAGTGTAAAGTTGCCAGTCTCAAAACTGAATTTTCTTCTCAATAATAATTATTCAAATTTTAGCCTTGGCTAGTATGGATCAGTGGATTGAGTGCTAGCATGCAAACCAAAAGGTCACTGGTTTGATTCCCACTCTAAGGCACATGCCTGGGTTGCGGGCCAGGTCCCCAGAAGGGGGCACATGAGAGGCAACCACACATTGATGTTTCCTTCTCTTTCTTCCTCCCTTCCCCTCTCCCTAAAAAATAAATAAAAAGAATCTTTTACCCTCTCTCTAAAAAATAAATAAATAAAATCCTTTAAAGAAATTTTAAGAGATTATTTTCAGTGTTATAAATTCCATTGTCTAGCTTCTCTGTAAAATTATGACAAAACTGTCATATTACAAATATCTTTAAAATAGAAATAATTGGCTGAATTCATAATATATTTCTATCAGGTCACAATGTAGCTATTAGAAGCTAATAGTTTAATGACTTATTATTCACTTTATATTTTCGCTGTTTCCTTTGTAGCTCACTACTGTCAGTAGAGCATAAGGCAGTTTTGAGTATAAACCTCTTTGTTCATTCAAATACAAAAAAAGTAAAATTAGGATTAAATAAATACAGTTGTTTAAGATTTCAAAACAATTCTCTGGGATGGATTCTTTTAGGTATGGGAAATATATCTTAAATCTTTTTATCTACCATATAATTTTTTTACTGATTTCAGTCTAGCCCCAAAATCAACAGATATCCCATCTACTTATATAGGTAGAAAATATTATCTCTTTTCAAAACAAGTGGATATTAATTCAAAGGAAAATTATTATAGCTTATCAATTTTTCAGAAACATAGAGATATTTTCTTAGAGAAATATTGCAAAATGAGATAGCTACAACTTTTTTATAGTTCACCTTTATACTATAAACTTTTAATCACTTTTAATTAAAGAGAGTGATGAAGAAATAAGGAAGCTACATTTCAGAAAATACCAGTTTCTGACTTATTTAATTCTTTTCTCAGTGAAATGGGTCTTCATTAATTCACTCTAAAGTGTGCAATACAGGTGTCAGATTTCACCCTTTCAATGTGCTTGGTTCATTTTCAGCCACAGAAAGCCAGATTTTCCCTCACAAGCGAGCTGCATTGGGCAGATGGGTTTGTTATTGTGTATGACATCAGTGACAGGTCTTCGTTTGCTTTTGCAAAAGCACTGATCTACAGAATTCGGGAGCCACAAACTAGTCATTGTAAAAGGTAAGATATTTTTCATTTCTTTCTCTTTTCTTTTTAGTAAATCATCGTATAGCTGTAAGCATCATTAAGAAGAGTTTAATACAGCCTCCCAATTACAAAATTTAACAGCCCTGAACAATTCACTTTCCATTCCACAGGAGTTATACATGTAGTAAAAGAAAGAAGATGAGAATACTTTATATCCTGGATGACATAAACAGTTACTTGCCCTGGGTAAATGGCGATTTTACAAGACAGCTTCTATTGTTAACATGACACTCACTTGCAAAAAAATGGTCCTCTGTACGCAAGATAGTTGGCTTTCCACCCTTCCCTTTTCGTTCCCACAAAAATGGTAAGGATACTAAATAAATCCAGATTTATTACATTTGGCACCCAATTCCTAGTCATTTAGTTGTTCAATCTATCAAAGTAAAATAGACAGAATAATCAAACCAATGCAAATTCTATGTATGAGAATACATTTTTCTCCATTTCTCCATTTTACCTCCTAAAGTAAATAGCCCATCAGTGACTCCCCATTATTAATGGCCTTGGCACAAGTAGCTATGAAGAAAGACATAACTGTGCCTTAAACCATTCTTGCATTAGTAAATATAAGTTTAAACATATAAATTTCTTTGTTTTATAACCTTTCCTATTTGTAATATGTTGTTCATAATGCTGATTTAAGGGATTCTGTGTGCTCTTAAGCAAATTTGCCCTTAGTCTAAAACAACATTCTAAACTGAGAAGAAAAAAACACAATATTATCACTGAAAATTGGTATAGGTGCTTTTTATATCTATTTTAAAAGCCCCACTATCAAGAACCATCACATAATAATTGGTAAACTATTTCCCTGGAGTCAGTTGATGTAAATTCTTTTTTTAAAAAAGATTTTATTTATTTTATCTTTAGAGGGGAAGGGAAGGAGACAGGGAGAGAAATATCAATGTGTGGTTGCCTCTCGTAAGTCCCCTGCGGGGAACTGGCCTGCAACCCAGGCATGTGCCCTGACTGGGAATCAAACCTTGATCCTTTGGTTCGCAGGCCCGTGCTCAATCCACTGAGCTACACCAGCCAGGGTAGCTGATGTAAATTCTTGTTTATATCTTTAATTGGTCTTTAATCTTTAAGATCTAATTTTTCTGATTATAAAATTGTGGGAAACATGGTAGGAGAAAAGGATACGATTTTACTAAGGTACCTCACAGCTCTGATTTCCTATGAAACTATTGTTTTTTTAAAACTCTATTGTTCCCAACATTAAATATTTTATATTTAAGCACCATGACTTAGGTAAGCAATGGTGAGGATATTTGTTTGATGTTGTTCCAAATCAAAGAAATCACTCAAGCATACTAAAAACATCTAAAAATAATAATAATTTTTTTTGACATTTCCTGGCAGTCTTCTTAATGTCCTGACTAATAATTTTTAGAGTACTTTCAATTCTTAGTCTGAAGAGGCTAGAAAAGCAAAATATGGCATTGTTTAATTAAAATTGCATCTAATATTTATGACTCATCTTTCAAAATATTTTCCCATTACCCATTCATTATTTATAATAATTTCCTGAACTATGTAGAAAAATATACTATTAATATCCTCAAAAGTCCAACAAATACTGTACTTTTTTCCTCATGGCTCACACTGTCATGTGGATGAAAACAACTTTAAGTGGAATCTGGGGACAATATCCCTTTAGATAGAGTTGATGGCTGCACTTGTTCACTTTTTTCCTATAGTAGATACCTTGGCAGAGTTTCATACCACTTAAGGACCAGCAATTTTACTGTATTCTTCAAACAAAAGTATGTTTTAGGAATATTTTGTTGTAACCAGTGAAAATACATTGAATTTGACAAAGGTATTACCTCAACATAGTTCTTAAATAAACAAAAAAGATTCTACAAGGTCATGAGATCGTGAAATTTTCTCTCGAGTATGTGGTAATGGATATTAACAAAAAATAAAAATCAATGAGTATTAAATGGCATTATACCTTGTTATATATCTAAATCATTCAATCATAGTTACCATTTAGTAGAGTTAGTCCTTCCCTTTTTTCTCTCCTTTATTTTGTATTTTTCCATCACCATTTAGCCCCTTTACATCACTCTTTCCCCTGCAATTACAACTCTGTCATCCATGTCCACGAGTCCTTTTTCCTTTTTGCTTGATCTTCCACCCCTCACATCCTTCCCCTGACAGCTATCATTTTGCTCTCTGAGTCTGTTTCACTATTTTGCTTAGTTCATTAGATTCCACATATGAGTGAAATCATATGATATTTGTATTTCTCTGACTGACTTATTTCACTTAGCACAATGTTCTCCAGGTCCGTTCATATTGTCACAAAGAGCAAAGTTGTCTTCTTTTTTATGGCAGAGTAGTATTCCATTGTGTAAATATCCTCTTTTGATTGATAAGGAAATGAAAAACAATATTTAGAATCATCTTTCATGGCCTGACACTGTGTCACATATTTTTATGTACATCATTTCATTTAATTTCTATGAGAATTCTGTATGGCAATGACTATATTATCATGTTTCATGTATAAGAAAATAGAAAGTTGGAAAAGCAACAACCATGCCTTTTTAGTAAACAGAGCCATAATTCAAAAATAGGTTAGTATCACTTCAGAGCTTTTGCTTTAAGAGCCTTATTGCTCCTGTGTCATTTACTACACTCTATCTAAAATAATTTTTTATATAAATTGAGACATGTATCATATACACACATATACTATAAATAACACACACACAATATTTTTTTCATTAACCTACTTAATAAAAAAAGGCATTGATAATGCAATCTTGCCAAAGAATTGTGTATCTGTATTTCAGAGCTATGGAATCAGCAGTGCTTTTGGTCGGTAACAAGCAAGATCTCTGCCACGTGCGAGAGGTTGGCTGGGAAGAAGGGCAGAAGCTGGCGTTGGATAACCGCTGCCAATTCTGTGAACTCTCTGCAGCAGAGCAGTCTCTGGAGGTAGAAATGATGTTTATCAGAATTATCAAGGACATCCTGACAAACTTCAAACTCAAAGAGAAGAGAAGATCCAGTGGATCTAAATCCATGGCCAAGCTGATCAATAATGTATTTGGAAAGAGAAGGAAATCTGTTTAGGAGACATGTGATCCTTGGGAACTTATCATATCAGAGAGTTTCAAGCATTCATATGATAATTGAATTTAACTTTTGTTTGCAATTAAAAAAATCTTTTAGAGATAGAAAATGATTAAACACCAACCACAGCTGTGTTTCCCAATATATAGTTTACCTTTTTGGTTGTTTGTATTTTTTATACTCTGCTTCATACTTAACCTTTTCTTTATTACACAAAATAATGCTCTGTATATCTATTGGCTGATTACTATACAGTTTGCCTTACAAATAAACATTGCTTATGTATTTTGTTAAACTACTATTCTACAGGCCTGTTAATATATTTCGTTTGAATGAAATATATAGTGATATTCATATATTTCATGTCTTACAGAGCTTAATAAATTTGTGAAAGTTCATGATTTATTCAATAAAAATGCATTAATTTAATTTTTAAAATGTCTTCATAATAATCTAGCTACTTTACAATATATAAATTTTGCTTATATCCTAGGTTTTAAGAAGTTAAATTTCTTGCCCATATGCACATGGGTTGTAGCGGGTCTGATGTTGAAAATCTCTGCTTTTCTTTGCTAACAAGGGTGATTATAACAGATACATTAATTTGTACAGCTAAGATACTTTGGGATCAAAAGACTAGTCCTTTATAATTCATTTAGAAATCATACATCATAAGGAAAAAATTAATAACTGATTGATTGGTGAATATATAAACTTGAGGAGCTTATTGCCCTAAAAAAATATTGCATTAGACACAAGCACTTTGGGCCTTCTCAGATTACTTTGAATATTCTTCAGAAGTCAACCAACTCCCTTCTGGACTTTACTACTATTGCTACTGCCTGTGCTGAGCTTACCACCTACTACATTTCAAGTTGTGGTCTTAGGCCTAACTTCAGCCAAATCACTGAAAAGTAAGGTTTGAAAATCAGAGCAGTTAAGCTGGGAGTGCAAACAATGCTGCCACATGCTTGGTTACCATGTGTTGTCAGTAACCTGGGGAACAGGGTGGAATATCTTGAGTAGACAGTTGTAGATGGGAGTGAGGGAGGGGTTACATGGAATATTAGCCTGGGTAGGAAAGAATTCATTGACATGGTGTTAATCACGGTGAATCATGATTCAACCTTCTAGGAGTGACACCTGGAGCTAATTTCTATAGCTTTGCTGTTCATTAGAAGTCTCACCTTGATGGCACATGAGAATAAAAACAAAAACAGTGCAAATAAAAGAACTTCATGCGGTGGTATACAAAACCATTCAGAATGTTCATAAAAATGGGGGAGTTAGCCTTGGCTAGTGTAGCTCAGAGGATTGAGCATGGGCCTGAGAACCAAAACATCACGTGTTCAATTCCCAGTCAGGGCACGTGCCTGGGTTACGGGCCAGGTCCCCAGTAGTGGAGGGCAAGAGGTAACCACACATTGATGTTTCATTCCGTCTCTTTCTCTTACCTTCCCCTCTATCTAAAAATAAATAAATAAAATCTTTAAGAAAAATGGGAAAGTTAGAATTGATATGGTAGGTTGGACCCAAGAGACCACCATCTGACTGTGTTCTCTGGGACAGTTCAGGGTAACCTCCTCGGGAATTGAGAAATGCACTGGTGAGGGGACAGTTTTGAGAAGCTTAATAGTGACTGTGCTCTCCAGGTCAGAGTTGACAGTAGGGAGGCTGCCGTGGAACTGTGCTCCCCAATATCCATGCTGACAATAGAATCCTGGAGCAGTGGAATCTGATGCCAGGTTTTAACCTATTGTCTGTTATTCATTTACTATGATACCCACAGTAGAAGGTCCATTTCTGACACAGGCTGGTTGCAAACTTAGAAGTGACATGTTCAATCAGCTGTATGGAGTCAAAGTCCATATGGTGGACTCAGGCATTGCTTCCATCCCCACCATGGAGAAAGCTGTTATTCTGGGTCTGTTACATAAGCTCAATGGTGGTCAAGAAAAGAGATGGGTTAACTGCAGGCAGGTTATCCTATCCATCTGATTATAAAGTGACTTCTTGTTGGTGGATGCTGTCTGGTGGGCATTAACATGATACACAAAGATTTGTGTGTTTTATTCCCTCTCTGAGAAATTCATGCACATGCTTTTTCTCTGGTTATGTTTGTTGTTTTTTCCAGTCTTTCCTCTTTATTACCCAAAATAGTGCTCAAATACCTCTGACCAACTTGCAAAACCATGATCCTTGCCTAGAAATATGTACCACGTGACACCTTTTCCTACCACTCAGTGTAGACGACAAAGTGTACTTCTTGAAGCTCTGACAAATGGGATCATTTTCTTTCACTGATGAACCTCATGGTTACTTTTGTGTAGGATGTAATGAGGCACAGCCCTCTTTTGGCACAAATACATCAAGCTTAGGTGAAGAAAGCTTCTTGTTAACTAGGGGTGTTCAGATGATATTGCTATATAAATGAGAAAAAAAACCTTTATTGTATAGAGTTATTCTAATAAATTCAGTGATATACGTTTTTTGGTCATCTGTTTATAGGGATACTATTAATATTTTATAATCTTGCTATTGACTGTATATGTATGTGTATATATACATGATATCAGTTTAAGCATTTATACTTTAATTTGTTTACTTTAGTTTCATTTTGTTGTATTCTTATTTTTCTCCTGAATAATCTTAGTTTTATAAACTTGGTTCTTCATTCTTCAACAATATTTTTCCAGTTAGCGATTCTTTGAGGGGTAATATATTGCATTAAAAACAAAATATTTATCTACATTACATGTAAGAATTCTAGTGTCAAAATGGTATGGAAATTCTTTCATAGCTTAGAATCTATGCATATGTGTCTGTGATGCATCCTACTGCAAAACTTTTCTGCTGAAGTTACTGCTTATATTTATACATATTTAAAATTTTGTTTATTGCATTTTGATTTTCTAGCAAGATGACCTGCTTATTTTATTATAAGGAACATACTACTGAGAACAAATTCTCTCACAAAAAGAGAGGGGGAAAGAGAAGTAACTATGGGAGGTGATAGATGTGTTAATTAACGTGGTGGTAATAATTTCACAGTGTATACATGTATCGAACCATTGTGTTGCATACTTTAAATATATTACAATTTTACTTGTCAATTGTACTTCATTAAAGCTGGAAAATCACCATTATTTTACATTAAAAACAGAGTTTAAATTTTAAAAGTAGTTTCTGTGAGGTAACTTTAGAAATGAACTGTTGATTTTCAGAGTGAAATTTAAAAGTAGTTAGTTAATTTCCCCTTCTATGTTGTGAGCCTTTAAAAACACATTCAGACAGTTTTTGACACTTCTCCCATCAACGGTTGAGTCTAAGTCTCCTTCCCTTGCTTACAGATCATTTGTGTGTTGACTCTCTTTTAACAAACTGAATGCCCAGAAATAATGGGTAGGACTTAATGAGACCCTGTTGGTTAAGGAGCTAGAGCTCCCATCCATCCCTCCCCAGGATTCTGCTTTGGGAGCAGTGAGTCAGCATACATGCATCTGGCTTCCCTGAAGGCACCACACTGGAGCTACTGCATGAAGCTAGGCATCACACAACTACCAAATACACTGGCAATTATTCATGTAACTCTGGTCTCTATCCTTGGAATACCCCAGGTGATGCCAAGCTTAGCAGGGATGAATTATCCCCACAGAATTTCACCCCATATGCAGATTTAAGAATGTAACAAATATCATTGTTGTTTTGGGGTTTTAAACTGTTATGTTTTGGGGTTGTTATGTGGCAACCAGAACAGATAATTCATTAAAACTTTCGGTAACTCAGCCAATATGAAGTACCTGACTTTCTTTGGGTGAAAAAAGGATTCTTAGGAAAGGATTCAAAGTGGTCTCCAAGATGAAGTTGTCCCACTATTAGTGTTCTTGGGAATACAATTCACATGTAGAGCAACTTGCAAACCTAAAAATAACAAATTGCAGTTTTCTAAAGTGAAAAAAAAGCACATCTACTTACAGAGAAACAAATATATCAACATCAGGCTGTAGAATGTTGTAGGCTGAGGATAGCAAATGTGTCTATAAATCTCAGAGATAGTTAAGCTGTATCACTCTCCAGTCTGGGGATTGCCTATGCTGCTTCTAGTAAAAAAAGATGCTGTCATTCACTTTGGATGAGCTTCAGTGAGATAACACATAATGAGGGGAAACAGCTGAGAAAGGGGATGCCAAAGAGGAGGGGCCTTTGAAATGGTTTTGATTTAATGCAAGGCATGCACTATTAATAAAGAGGTTGAATGATACCTGTGTGTTTTATAGGTTTATAAATTGGCTGTAGTAAAATATTTTACATCTTAGATCACTAGGCATTGTTTCAGCTTATTATGGGAGATATCTGTCTAGAGTTGACTGAATTGTATTAATCTGAACCTAGTTTAATGATGCCTTAACATTTTTATGGGGGAATTTAATGTTTGCAATATCCATGTTCCTTATTTGAAAGCGTGACTTATAGGTTTCTCATCTTCCTTAAATTATGAAATCCTTCAGCTAATAAAGGAAAATGATTATAGTTTGCAAAAAAGGCAAAGTCATTTAACAATCCATATAACTGTCTATTGTAGGACTTTGCATAATAATTGTAATTTAGCTATTAGGGATTCTAAAGGCAGTTATCAGTCATACTCTACAATTCTAAGGGAATCAGGCAAAGCCCAAATTATTTAAAGTATTTTAAATTCCCAAAGAAAAAAGAGAAACTATAAATTGAAAATATACTCTACAGTGACATATTATTTTCAAAGCAAAGAAGTTCACCATAATTTTGAAATGTATAAACCACCAAACAGATTATCATCCTTTCTTTTGGATGGAGATATTTATTTATAATAATAGAAATATAAATTCTTCCAAGGAGGAAATTAGCAGACTATGAAGTATCAGTTGCAATGTGGGATTTGAAGATTTTAATAATCCTGGAACAACTAAGGCATAAAGAGTTCAGAAAAAAAGATAAAATTGAAGAAGAATAAGAGATGGAATTGCTTGCCATTATATGAAAGTATTACCATGAGTTATCTCTGTAATTTTTAGATCATTTTAAAGGGCTAAAAATGAATATTTAACAGGTAGATACATTGAAACATTGCAAAACATACATTAAATTATAGACTGATAATTTCCCAACTATAAAGTTACTTTCCTGGTAATGAATTATTTAGGTTTTCAAAATTTGGCTATATTTTTACATAGAAGTACATCCAGGGTTAAAATTTTGGGGTTGAGCTGGAGGTAAAATTTTTAATTTATTAAATCAACAACAATAAAAAATAACATGTTGGTTGACTTTTATCAGATTTTGAGGCCTAAAGTAAAAGAATTCTATTACTCACATTATTATTCTCCACAACGGAAGAGGTTTTGAGAAAAATTTGTTCAAAGTAGATTGATCATTTTAAGTTATTGTTTTTTAATAGCATCTTTTAGTAGCTAAACATATTTGTTTGTAGACTAAACACATATATGTGTGACCATGTATATGCATATATAGATAAACTACTATTTATAGTATCACCAGTGAGTGATATCTATTAAAGAACTTTAAGATATTGGCACACATGGTTTTGTTTTGTTTTGTTTTGTTTTTTTACATTTTATTTATTTATCTTTAGAGGGGAAGGGAAGGAGAGAGAGAGAGAGAGAGAGAGAGAGAGAGAGAGAGAGAAATATCAATGTATATCAATGTATGGTTGCCTCTCGTGCGTCCCTTGCTGGGAACTGGCCTGCAACCCAAGCATGTGCCCTGACTGGGAATAGAACCACGATCCTTTGGTTCACAGGCCTGCACTCAATCCACTGAGCTACACCAGCCAGGGTGGCACACATGTTTTTTAATCATGTGGGTTAATTGAGACATGAACAGTTCCAAGGACTGAATCTGCCATTTCACAATTTTCTATTAAAATTCTATTTTTTAATTTGAAGAACTATAGTTTATAAGACCACTGAAACTTCGTATAACAGAAGTCATGGAACAGAAATTCAGTGTTTCTAACTGAATTAGGACTTGAAATGACAGACAAAATCATACCTTACGTTTGTGCTCTGTTCTGGACTGAAAATACATAGTGGGCCTGTTGCTGGGTAGCTACAACACACAGGGTGCAGCAAAAGTAGGTTTACAGTTGTAAGTACGTGAAACACAGAGTTAATTCTTGTATTATTATTGATGAATTATTGTATTATTTTCCATACAAACAACCGTAAACCTACTTTTGCCCATCCTGTATTACCCTTTCCGTCAGCCCTGGCTTGCACTCGAGCGTTTGGCAGCCAGAGCACTGTCCATCTCTCCCTCTCCTCCGTGAGAAGAAGTTTACGAAATAGCCACAGCCCTTATTTCCTATAAGAAAATACCTACTCAGTACCAACATCTTTTATCTTTCTTTAAACACTCACAGCGAGAGAATGAAGAAGGTGGTAGTGTCAGACAGTTTCTCAGCCTGTCTAGGACTCACGGGCAGCAAAGGCAAACATGCAGCTGAAGCAGAGATTTTGTTGTTGAAAATGTTGGGGCCTCAGAGAACCGTGGTTTAGAATTTTTCATGGGTAGAATTGGTTTCAAACTAATTTGTGTTATGTTACTTGTTAAATATATTCTCTTCCCTGTGATGAGAGGATGGCAAGTTTGGGAATCACTTCCCAACACAGTAAAGCGAAGACTAAATCAATTCCAACTCTGCATAGGCATTATGCTGAGACAGACATGACAGCCAGACTTCCAGCATGAGATATGAGAGAGCTACAGTGTCTTCTTTCAAAACACTGATGAAGAGAGTGATGAAGATAAGGATAAAATAGATGCACCTATGTTGGTAAAACTGACCATATGACATCTTTGCTTTTATAGGGATTGGAAACCATAAAACTAAACAGATAATAAGCCCACCAGCATGTGCATTATTGCTTAAGAAAAGAACATAGCAATATTAATCTGACAGGTGAAAGTATATGTCTAAAAATAATTTCTAAAATAGAAAATGTAGAACAGACTTTTAAAATCTTAATTTAAGACAATGAAGAGTTGCATTGGCGTTACAGAAAATATGAAATGACATAGATGTAAAGCAAGAGATTTTTAACAACAGAAAGGACAAAGAAATGAATATATTAAAAGCATATCTTAATATAAATATTCTAAGTATAAAAATTAGATTCTAGCCTAAAATAATAATGACACAAATTCCTAGAACATAAACTCAGAAATCCATAGTAGAAGCAACAATCCTATCCTGTTTGTGGAAAGATATAGAACTCCACATATCCAATACGAGTTAGTGTGTTGGAAAAAAATAAACAAAACATATTCTGGTCTTCCATAAAGAAAAAGCATGAAACAATCAATGAGGAAAATCCAGCATAGCTTCAATTTCTTTGTGACAATATGATAAATTAGTTAAAAAAATTGAAAAGTCTAATGAGTTACGAGGGAAATATTTGCAAAACTCTAGTTATAAAGACAGATAAATTATGTGAAATGTGAAGATTAAATATTTTCAGATACACAAGTGCTCTCAAAATATACTCAATTAGTGTTACTAAAAGACTATTAAAGCTTCAATTTCAATAAATAAAGATTGATCAAAATTAAGAATTTAGGAATAGAAGGCTATAATATGAATGAAATAGTGTTGTCTCTAATTATACGAATAGAATGATATTATGATATTATTTATCACTGGTGAGTCAAATGGACTTACAGAAACCTGGACTCTATCTTCTCAGGAAAATGTGGATTTATAATAGGCTTTGTTATAGCAGAGAAAAATATAAACAATATTATTGTCAAAATATAGTTATATTAATTATATGTGGACTATATAATCACTGTGAATATTCAAGGCCTGTCCAGAAGGTCTCCAGCCATGTAATATGAAAAATAGAGACATTTATTGAAGAAGATACACTATATGAGAAACACTGTACACAGGAAAATGCCACCACAGTCCCCTCCAAAGTAGGCACCTTGGACCTCACACAGTTCTCCAATCACCATCAACTGCCCTGTCATATTTTCCTGAATCTCATCAACAGTCTGATATTTCTTCCTTTTCAAAGGTGAGTTAAACTTTGGGAAAAGCCAGAAGTCACTGGGCACCAAATCTGGGCTGAAGCGGGGCTGAGTCCCCTGGGTGATTTGATGTTTTACCAAAACCTCTGCACAAACTCTGCATGAGTGGGCACATTGTTGTAATGAAGACGCCAATCACCAGCTGTCTGTAGCTGTGGCTTTCTGAATCATCCAAATAGTTTTCAAGCTTAACACAAAATTTGATGCAGATTCATTGGCCTACTCAGTCATTTTGAATACAATGGAGATTCAGTGCATGTGCTCACTGGATGGTGTCTATCACCCCCACTGACTAGTACAGTGAAGTCATCATTGTTCACATATGCACATTTCAGTCCACTCTCCTTGGCTGCCAGATTACATTGTTGTTGAACAAACCATTCTTGTTATGTTAACAATGGCTGGATTTTTTTCTGGACAGAGCTCAGATACTAGGTATAAAGCACAGTGCTAAGTGGTTTAAGAATATTTTATATAAACATATGAAACTGCCCTGCAAAGAAAATATTACCTCATTTTACATAGCTTACATAGTTATTTCATTTACATACCTCAAATAGATAAAAAAAAAGTAACCTAAAGGAAAGTCCAGTTATTGCCTGAGCTGGGATTCACCAGTAAATGAACTGGCTCTAAACTGCTCTCTCCTCCCCACCATACTTCCTCAGTACCACTGAAAAAATATGCCTACATTTAAAATCATTTCTACAAATGGTTTTTAATTTATTGGGAGATGCCTATGTTTTGATAATAAACATAAAAGCAAAATACAAAAGTATAGGTAAGTATGATTTCATCTATACATCTAGAAAAATTATTGCAAACTAGTATGCCAAATGATTATGCCAAAGGATTTTCAATCTGTGCTTTACAAATTTTCCATAAATGAACATTAATTACTTTTCTAATCAAAGGACAATTAAAGATTATTTTATATTTACAAACATTGAAAGACTTTATTGGGCTGATTTGCATAGTCAACAATTTTAAAGGATAATAAAAATTTCTGCACAGCTTACTTTTATTAAGATCTTATAGATCTTTATTTTTGAAATCTAAAGCAAATCCTAAATGTTATCAACCACATTTATTAACTTCTAACTTCCTTTCATTAATTTTGTGCAAGTGTGCATTATATTTATAATTTAGAAAGAAGGGATAAATTTTTGCATTTTTATCATTGTATTTTACATAAAATAGAATACACATATTTTGAGTACATAGTTCAATGAATATTTTAAAAATGTATTCACCTGGGTTAGAACTGTCAAATCATGACATTTAACATTTCCATCATCCTGGAAATCTCCCTGGTGCTCCCTTCCAAGCAATCTGGAAGTCAGCTTGCCAGTTTTTCATAAACATAAATGTAACTTTATAAACAATGGAAAGAACATGCAATTATTATATACAATAGCATGAACATGTAATCTTTATGGGATGAGTACACCCATATTACACTACTTCAAGCTCAAAGAAAGTGGCATCTTGGGGTTCTTGTTCACCAAAATCTCCCCAGGGCTTAACCACGGTGTCTGGTACATAGTTGAAGCCCATAATATATTTATTGGATAAAATATGTGAATGTACATTATATAGCAGGCACTGTGCTATTATTTTTTAATGTTTTATCATAATAGTCTTTTATCATGGAAGTAGATGCTATTAATAAGTAAAAAGCTTTAAAAATAATGTGAAAGTATAACGAACAAAAATGCTGACAGTTCTGTTACACCATTCTCAAATTACCACTCCCAAAGTATTCAGTATGGCAAGTTTAGTGTGTTTCTTTCATCTCATCTTCGCTCTTACAAACACAAAACACATATTCTTTTAACAAGTAAATACAACAGTCAATGTTTATCAACCATGTCTTATGGGGTAGGCTTTGGACCATGCTTTGGGGCCAGAGCAGCAAACACGAAACTCCACACCTTCATAAAACTTTCATTTTTGTGGGAAGAGACAATGATAAAACACGTGAATTTTATAGTGTTTTAGATAACTTTGAGTGCATAAAGACTACAGCAAAAAATAAACCAGCCAAGAAATATGGGCATGGCACAGGCTTGGGACAAAGAAGGGCTGACTATTTTAAATGGAGCTAGGGATGGACTTTCCGAAAAGATCTTTTGAGCAAAGACGTGAAGGAGATCAGGAGTGAAGCATTCAAGAAAAAAATTGTTTATTGGGGCCTGGGACCAAGTGGGCTGTGGTGGGCAGGGGTCTACCTGTAACAGAGCTCGGATTTGGCAGCTGCGAGAACCAGCAAGGACTGCCAGACGCCTGGGCTTGCGGAGCTTTCCTGCGCACACTGTTTCTGACCAGGGAACTTGAGGCCAGCCTGTCCTGTGCCAGGGACTTCACCACCTCTACCCCAGCAGGCCTCTGGAGCGCCACGACCACCGCCGCCTGCACGTTCTCAGTGACCTGGTTCCAAAGCTGGAGCGGCAGTAGGTTGCAGTTCTCCACAAAGTCGTGGATCTCCAGGAACCTCCACAGATGTGCCTGCTGGGTGAAGTCGTAGTCGCCCTCGGTGCACTCGAAATTGCTCACCCTTTGCAGCATCTACGGCTGCTCCATCACTGTGAAGGTTTTCCCATGGATCTGGCAGAAGTGAGAGCAGCTTGCCTGGTGGTGTGCAGAGGTCTTGGGACAGATGTGACACTTGTAGGGCTCTCCTATTGAGTGTGTGCTGAGTTGCATGTTGAGATCGGCCTTTTGAGTAAAGGTGTGGCTCAGACTTACGGCTTCTTGTTCCCATGTTTGGCCTTGGGGCTCATCTGAAGGCCATTTTGGCTCGAGGTGAGGTCCCTGCACTCCTAGCACCAAACAGTTCTTCCCGCAGTACTTGAAAGCCTTGCGCGGTTGCAGTTTTATTCTGGATGGAAGCACTTGGCACCAGCTGGACAGGCATGGGGTCTGGGGGCTCCATGCAGCTGGATTCTGGGACTCTCCATGTCCTTTTTCTTAATGAGCTACTGGGAAAAAGAACACTGGTAGGGCCTTGCCCCGTGTGAAGCACCACGTGCACCTGCAGCCTCATCCCGCAGTGGAAGATCTGCAGACTCTGTCCCAGCACTTCCAACGGTTCAGAGCGTCATGCTCCACGAGTTTCTCCTTATGAAAGTGACACTTCTTACGTTTGGGACACTTGAAGAGTTTTTCGCCAGCGTGTTTCCTGTCGTGGGCTTGTAGATAATATTTGCTGAGAAACATATTTGGAAGAAAAAGGGCCAGAGTGCCCTTTCACCTACTGTTTCTAAAGTGCCTTGAATTCTAAGTGAATATGCCAAAGTGGTGTGTGTTGGGGAGACATATTCTGATTTCCTTCTAATGGATATAGATATTGTCTAGGATTATAGGGGTTGGATGCATATTTTTGTGATATAGAGTGGAGTGGGGAGATCACACCTGGAAGGAAGTATTTCAAGCTTAGTGAAATAACCGTCTTCCTTAGTGAGACTGACCTGGTCGTCAGGGGGAAATGATGGCCTGATGTGTGATACAGAATGTGTGGCCTCAGTAATTGTAGAAAATATAAAGAAGTTCACAGTGCACTGGGATTTGCTTAGAATTATCCAATAATACACTTGGATACAATTTAATACACTACTTCCAACCTAGAATCTCGTATATGAATAGTTTGATTAATACCTTACTATGCAAACTCCTAATTCTTTAGCCCATTTCCAGATAAAAGATGTGTGTGCATGAATGTGGAATGATTAAAACAGATTGAGTGAATGCATGTTGCAAAGGCAGGGTTCAATCCAACTCACAAATGCATGAGAACCCATTTTAGAAGTGTGCAATTGCGGATATGCCTCTGGACTTTTCAATCCTTTTATTTTATTATTATTTTTATCTTTGTCTTACGCATATTAAAATTGCTTGTGTTTTCATTGGCAAATATCTAATATAAAAGTCATTATCTTGCATTGCTTCTTTAAAACACAATTGTAAATGCATTTCTTGTGTTATCATTCAATATATTACATTTTAGTGATGTTTTGTTGCTTGTACTATAGGAAGTTAATAGGCCTCATGAACTGTATCTAGAATAGAAGTTGTACTGGTAGCATATTCCAACCTCTAAATGCCTTTCATGTCAGCATGAGAGATACCATCAGGCATTTGAAAGCTCCAGCCTATTTATAAAGATACCATCAAAACCTGCCTGATGTAGCTGACTTATGAATCAATTATCTGAACTACACCAAGTGATGTATCTATTCTGAATTTTAGAGTCATACATTTGAAGCTAAACTACAGACAGATAAACTATTCAACAGCCTGTCATGATCCTTATCTTCATGTTTATATCTGTCAAATGTGAGGGGCAAAAAGAAGCAAAATCTTACTGATTTTACTGGGAAGAGTTTAAAAAAAATAAACCACACTTATGAATTCTCTCTCTCTTTCTGTAACATGCACATGCACACAAGCACACTTGCCTGTCCAATTACCATAACCTGAGGGAAAATCAGCACACAGATGAAAAAGTAAAATTTAAATAAAATTCAGAGCATGTAGGGATTACTGTTGTTTTAAAAGGGGAAAATATCAATAAGCCATATTAATTGTCTTAGCTTTCATGTCTTAAACAGCTCAGTATTTCAGTAGACAGAAATGTCATTGTTGTATTAAAAGTTACAAAGCCACTGGATGTGGAAATGGTCATGTTTTATCCAAGATGATGTTGAGAGTCATCAAGTGTGAGAGAGATCTATGACTGTTTTTGGTTTTGTTTGGTTTTGCTTTTAGGCGATACTTCAGCAGGGATGTTCTATTATCAGCATCTACTCATAATCATCAATATTATTGCAGTTTTATTGCTTTGCCTGGTAGTGTTCAGATTTCATGATAATTTTGTTCATGTTGACCAAACTCATGAGAAAGAGACACACTAGCGTAGGCATGTACTAATATAAAATATGAATAGGTAGTGACTTTTAACCCCTTGATGAATTATCTTTCCAATAGGAAAACCTGTACAAAAGACCAAATTAATATCAGCAAATTGCTTTTAAATAAACAACTAGAACAGGAACAGAATCACAGAAATGGAGATCACAGGGGGAGTTATCAGTGGGAGGGGGAAGGAGAGAATGGGGGAAAAGCTACAGGGAATAAGTAGCATAAACGGTAGGTACAAAACAGACAGGGGGAGGTTAAGAATAGTATGGGATATGGAGAAGCCAAAGAACTTATATGTAAGACTCATGGACATGAACTAAGGGGGTGGGAATGCTGGATGGCGGGGAGGTCCAGGGTGGAGGGGGATAAAGGGAAGAAAAATTGGGACAGTTGTAAAAGCATAATTAAAAATATACTTAAAAATAAAAAATAAACATATTTCATCACAAAAATTAAATAAATTTGTTTTTAAAATAGCAGCAACTCATTATCTTAGAAAAAGTTACTTCTAGGTGAGTTAAAAGTGAAGCAATTAAGCATTGAATTAGAAGAATGTTACATTTACATTGTAAGGTGTTTCATAGGGAAAATAACACAATAATTAATAAATAATAATACAAGAATAAATTCTGTGTTTTGTGTACTTAGAACTGTAAACCTACTTTGCTTCACCTTGTATTTGCATGCTAGCTTCTAATGTTTCTAGAAATACAGTGTCAATTATCTCTCTATTTACTAAGATTCACTCAAATATTCAAAAAAGGTACCACCCATATTGAAAATCCCAAGTAACAGTAAGGAATGGAGAGAAAAGGTTGGGACATTTTAATATCAAGCACTGTTCTGCAACATAAGCATTTCCTACCACAGGGCTACGTTGTTAGGGACAACTTAAAATTTTGATATCTACTTTATACAAGGTATTGTTGTCTACTTAAATAATTCCGAAATTTTATCCCCTTAAATAAATAATTTTCAGTACTTTCTTGTTCTTAGACTATGTTATTATCCCCCAACATTGTGGGCCTCAATATTATTATGGACAAAAATACATGTATCAAAGATTTAAGTAAATATTTATTAAAACATTTATATGTTTATATCCATAATAGGTATAAAATAATGTGTTGAACTAGAAATATTTTGTATGTTAAGAGCCAAGTGTTATGTAGGAAAGAATTAACCACTAATGCTACAGGGAATGAAGAAGGCAAAAGAAGCCTGTTCAGCTAGAAAATGATGGAAATGTTTGCAGAAGAATAAGAAATTGAGTGGAGCCATTAGGCACTGAGGTTACTCTTCTAATGAAAGACATTATTAAGTCCTGGAATATTGTTTCCATTAAATTTAAGAAAATTATATGGGCAAGTTCGTATCAGGTTGCTAAACTGAAACAAGGTTTAACCCACAATTTGAAATCAGGATCATAAAAATGTCATTCTCTGAAGTAATATTACAAAAATAAATAACATTAGATTAGATTAGTCATCTATACAAATTTTTCCAAAAATATGTAATAAATTATTTCTGAATGGCAGATGATGTGGGGGTTGCTGAATCTTTATCATAATTCTTAATTGTAAGTTTCCATAACAAATAAAGAATATTGAAAGAAAAAGGAATAACCATTCCAATCCATTTAGAAGTTTTATCCTTGTGGGGAGGATGGATGTGGATGCAGAGGACACAGAGGAAAGCTGGACAACACTCTCTGACTGATTTTCCCCACATCTGTGCACTTGTAGCGAGGAAGGAACCATGACTGAGATGAGGGGCTTCGTGAAAGCAAATGTGCGCACACACTGGAAGTTACCATGAAATACCCTTTAGTTACCAAAGTACCTCGCAATGTAACTTCATAATGTTATTGTGATTTAATGTTTATTACATTATTAGAAATATTGGAAAATATAATAAAAGACATTATAGTAGGTCTGCCTTTGCATAGGAGCTAATCAGAAAGTACTCTTTCTCACATATTACAAGTATTAAAGACAAAGTATGAAAGTCTGAGCTGCAAAAGAAATACAGTTAAAGATGAGAATGAATGCAATAAAAATTAAATACTTAATTTGTGGTATGAAATAAATGAAATTTGTGAACTTCTAGAGCATAATTCTTTTACTTTAAGGTGATAAATGTGATGTCTTCGATACTTAATGTTGTCATCATGCTGTTTTATACCTAGTGTGGATGTAGGTGTATAAAGATTTAAAAGAAATATTTATGTGGAAAAATCAATCTTTGATACATGTATAAAGGGAAAGTAAAAACAGCAGCAACTTCATTTAATGAGTCAAGGACACAAAGAAGAAAAATGCAAATAAGCAATTAACAGATACAAAACTCTACAAGTTCCTAGTAACTAAAAAAAGTTAAAATAAAAATCCTGAAAAGATTCACTTTGGCTTGTCATACTAGCAAATGTTCAGTGTCAAATCAGCATAGTGGGTTGGCATTTCCTGTACCCTGCTGGGAGACATGCATCCCTTGACCCTACAGGAAATAAGTTTGTCAATAGGAATCAGGAACCTATGTACAAAAATCTGATTTCCTCTATATACTTCCATGACACTACATGGAATTAGTATGTTCTATAAAAAATTAAATGTAAATTAAAAACACAAAAGAACATTTTAGATAACATTATTTTTACCACATTGTTTTTATTACTAAACTTAGAGAGGGATGGAATAAGGAAATATATGTGAATTCCTTTAAAATCATAGGATGATTTTAAGAGTTTTTAACATATTTGATCAGTTCCATGAAAGTTATACATGCTATGATTTTCTGTAAAGTTTCAAATTTATAGTAGTCAAAACTACACCAAAATATAGTTTAATTTTAATTTTGACTACATTTTAAAATTTTTTGTTAAATAATTTCAGTTACATTTTAGGTAATAAAGAGAAATAAGCTCTGATTTTCTTGTACCAGTATATGGTTATATCCCACTTCATTACAAAAAATAAATCTATACAAATAAATGGTTTCTTTAGTTTAAATGACATGTTTTTGAGTGGATATATATTTAATATCAGGAACAAAAGTCTCTTCTTTCTTTCTCTCTTTCATCCTTCCTCTCATTTTTTCATGAGCCGTGTTTTTACAGACCCACTGTCGTGACCAGGGCCAGAACTGTAGGCAGCATTTTCATCACTGTTTCTCAGCAGCACATTTGCTTCAGTGCCTAGTCAAAACTGCCTTCTGGTAAGAACTTTTACTCCCTCTAGTGTACTCTTTTATTATTTCATTGCCTTATTTGAAGGATTACCTGCACAACTTGAAAGTTTTAAATTTCTACTGAAGTTGGACGGAAAGATAGGAATAATAGGGAAAGTATGCCTCTTTGGTACTACTCCTTCAAGATACATAGAGACACACAGGACTCAGTCTTGTGAGATAACTTTTGCCATGTATCTTTTTTTGCCATGAAGTGCTTAGTATTTCATGGTATATTTTACATATTGTTTTTCTTTGATGGGAATAGTAGGACATTTGAAATTTTTTAATTGCTTATCTAGTTAATATATATTACTGATTTTATACATATGTGTATTTAGCATGGATATTATTTCTTTTTTAAAATATATTTTATTGTTATGGCATTAGAGTTGTTCCATTTTTTTCTTTCCTTTATTCCCCTCTGCCTTATACTCCCCCTCCCACCATCATTCCTCCCCCGCTTTAGTTCATGTCCATGGGTCGTGCACATAAGTTCTTTGGCTTTTACATTTCCTACGCTATTCTTACCCTCCCCCTGTCTACTTTCCACCTACCATCTATTGTATTTATTCTCTGTACCTTTTCCCCCTCTCTTCTCCTCCCATTCCCTTGTTGATAACCTCTCATGCGATTTCCATTTCTGTTTCTGTTCCTATTCTAGTTAGCATGGATATTATTTCTTATTTCACATTTTAAAGTTTTTAAATACATTTTTAAAAGTTCTACAAAGTAAAATTATATTTTTATACAATAGTAATGATCAATTTTCCAATATTTTTCACAGAAACATTTTAAATTTTGTTTATTTTCTTTTATAGGTATAATACTTTTGAAATAATGTTATGTACACATAATGTTACACATTATGATTTTGCAATTTTGTTTTAATAAATAATGCCATTGCACTTGTTATTTATTGCATGTAAATTTTATAGAATCATTATATAAGTTAAAATTTTAGGTTATAAAAATATCAAGTGATATGCCTATTTTAAAACTTTAATAACTGCTGGCAAATTACTTTCTAGAAAGTCTTCCAACTTGTACCATCTCCAGTAACATGAAAATAATTTCATTAATCCATTGCTTTTTTGGTTTTAGCATCTCTGCAGTTAGTTCCCAGGGGATTTTTCTTACTGTAAAGTACATTTTACATATTTGAGAATATTCAATTCTACTTTGAAAGAAAGTGAATGGGATAACTCTTCAGTTAAGCACAGGTAAGTTAGAAAACTCCTGCATATCAGAAAGATAAAGTAGATCATGTAAGTATGATTATAGAAAGAGATGGAGGAATACCTACCCAATATTCAGAAGGCACCAAATATACATGAGTCACCTGGGGTGTTAAATGTTCGTGACACACGAACTATACATGAGACAGTCAACATTCTTACAATCTTAAATCAGGTAGCATTCGATAACTCCCGTCACAGCCCCACGAGTCTTCTGTTCGAGAAACACTCAAACCTCAATTTTTGTCTTTGTATCCCTAGAATCAGAGGGAAGGCTGATGCAAAAGAGTTCATGCAGACATTGCAAAGTCCAAGAATCAGGTAATGTACTTTCAATTTAATTATATCCTGTCTGAAGTCTGTTAACTCACCCATCTCTTTCACTTTCCTTTGTGCTATGTACTTTGAGTGGACTCAAAGCATTCGATTTGTGCTGTGAGCTCTCTGTTCCCTGAGCTCTGGGACAGCTTGTCTGCAGGCCTACTTGGAGGCTAGCTTCGTGTGAAGGCACTTTCCCACAGGACACTTTCTTACTTTTACAGTTATACATTTAAATGCTTTGTGATACATTTTAAGAACTTTTAGGTGCTTTGTGTGAAGAATTTTAATAACACACAGTGTTGGTCAGAGGGCAGAAAATGGGAATAAATGTACTAAATGATGTTTAAACACACAAATGCTCTTTCATCCAGGAATTCAACTTTAGTAATTATCCTGCATAAATTTGTAAATGTACATAGAGAGACAAAACTTTTTAAATACTATAAATATCCAATAGGAGATTACAGAAGAAGCCTTTGAGATCCCAAAGCATACAGAATTGAAAATAGAATGCATAAAAGTATGCATAGCATGCTCACGTATAAAACAAGGATTTAGCTTTACCCAACATACATTTTTCATATAATCTTATATGTTTGTTGTCCTGGCCAGGTAGCTCATTTGGTTAGAGTTCTCCCCAATATACCAAGGCTGCAGATTCCATCCCCAGTCAGGGCACATGCAAGAATCAACCAATGAATGTATAAATAAGTGAAGCAACAAATAGCTGTTTCCGTCTCTTGCTCTCTTATTTCCTCTTTCTCTAAAATCAGTAAATAAATTGCTTTTGAAATATCTTACATGTATCCGTATTTGTGATTGTGTGTTGTTACCTGAAAAATTCTTGGGAAAACACACAAAAAAGATCATAGTCTGGACCTGTGGTAATGAAATGGAGATCTGTTGTGGGAATAAAGATCAGTATTCTATATTTCTTTGTTATTGTCTTTGTTTTCTATGGAGTGCATATATTATTACAATGATGAAAAGAATAATAGATTTAATACATAAAGTAGCAGTTGTAAGCTCAGACACTGGAGTTAAGCTGCCCAAATTGTACAGTTTTATGACCTTGGGTTGGTTACTCAAATGTCCTAAGTGTCCTTGTGTGTAAAATGTGAACGACATGTGCTTAGTTGCATAGAATTGTTAATTAAGAAAAATTAAGAAGTGATTGACACTTGATAAACATCATAAAACATTATTTTATTAAACATAATGTTATATAATTAAATTTTTGTTATATTCCTTAAAGAAGTGTGTCTTTGTAATGACTCTTCCATTTATAGACATTAATGTAGGTTCCAGAAATAAAAAACTGGAAGAAATATTGCCAATGCAATGATACAGCTGGAGGAAAGTAAAGGGAAGAAAGAAGGAGGAAAAGAAAAAAAGAGGGAAAAGGCAGTCAAAAGGAAAAGAGAGAGGGAAAGAAAGGGAAGAAGGAAAGAAGGCAGAGAGAGAGAAAGGATAGAATGAAAGAAGGAAGGACCATCTTTTGAGAAAGTAAGGTACTAAATTCTACTTTTATCACTAATACACGGTTTTGCACCAGTCACTCACTCTTTAAAAAAAACATTGTTAAAAATGTATATAACATAAGGTATATTTTCAGACACACTTTAAGTGCATAGTACAGTATCATAAACTACAAGCACAGTGTTGTGGAGCAGATCTCTAGAATTTTTTCATAATAGAGAAGCCACTCATTTTCTTACACATTTTTTTCCTATATCTCAGGGGCATTTTGAGCCTTAAGGAGAGGAGTGATGAGAATATGTTTTGAATGGCATTACATGCTATACAAAGGTAAGGAATTAGGGTATTTGGGGTATTTTGGTTGCTGTATTTTTGGCTGGATGTTGCTGCATTGGAAACAGCTGTTTAAGAGCACATTTTTAAACATTGATAAAAGACTTTCTTCCTCACCCTGTAGTGGTATAGCTGCTATGGTGGTAAGCAAATGGTCCCATTATGTGTAGTCAGAGATGAGTGGTTTCAGGGAAGCCCCTTAAAAAGTTTATTTCCCTTTGGATGTGTACATATGTGAGGAAGAATGAACCATTCTGGATCCCTCCTTGCTACCATTGGGTTACCACACATATACAGAAAGTGTCTGCTGATGTTATGGGGTTCATCCCATAATATATGCATCTTATTTGGAGATTAGGAAGCACAGAGGAGAAAGTGCTCACCATATGATAAGTGAGGGTGACAAGCTATGGACACAAGATGGCTGTCTCATCTTGGAAAGAATAATTCTCTAGGTATTTAGAATGAAACTATTTTCTCTTCTTAGGTGCCAAATATTGTTATTTCAAACTGAAAGAGGGAGCTCACACTAAATTGCGAAATTAAAGTTCTAAGACTCTCAGATCCAGGGGAATACTTTTATAAAACTATTCACAGAATCCAACCATAAAAGAGATGAACAACTAGTGTGGTTGTCGAAAAATAAACTATATCAACCAATAATTTAACTGCAGTCTTGAAATAAGAATGGTTTTGTTATTAATGTAATATATATTTCTTTAAGAATTGAGAGCTTGGAATTAAAGAATAGAACAGATGCTCCAGAAGTCATTTAATCTATACATTCAATGAGTTTTAATTAAAATCTTATATACTACTTGCAAAAAATACTTTTGGGTAGCAATTGTATGCATGTTTTCTAGTTTATGGTTTCACACCTACTTGGATCTAACAGTTTCACTAGTTAGTTCCTTAGAAGAATACCTTGACATCAGGTCATTAGCTGCACAAGGAGGAAGACATAATGAGCTACATAAGCAACTGCAAGTCTAGATAAAGAACAGATTGCATGCCTGAGTGCCTTTCTCTCACATAGTAATAAGAAACCTTTGGCAGTCTGTTAAATTCTTTTTGAATAAGGTCATAGTTGGGTCTACACACAGATATACCTGAGCCTGCAAGAGGAAATTGTGTCACGTAGAATACAGAAAATAAAGGATCTAGAAGACAGGCACCAAAGCATCTGGCAGCTATTGTCAAGAAATTCATTACTGGTGGAAACACATACAACTAATTCTAATATAACATCTATATACGACTGCCATAGTAGTAGCTGAGCTATCCTGAGGCCCCTTTCTGCACCAAGTTATATTCAAAAGTCACCAACGTGAAGTCTACAAAATACTGAAAAGCAATGTATATCTTTACTACAATTTCTCAAATGAGTGGCAAAAGAAATTTTATTACATATCCCTAAGCCAAATACCCTTTCACTCACCTTTGCAAATCTCCCCAAAGTCTTAAATATTACAGAAGTCCTTCCCCTACTACTCCTTCTGATTCTGTCCAAAACTTAAGTCTTTGTGTGTCTTAAAACACTAGATCAAGCTTGATAATATTATCTCTTCATTGTCTTGTATTATTTTATAGAGTGATTTGATCACTTCCTGACTCAGCAAACTCTTTATCCATAATAGTGAACAACAGATTCAGCTAGAAATCTCCTTATAAAGGAACAACAGAAAGCTGCTTCATGTCCATTTCACACTAGTGGTATAACTGTGCTTTGGGATGAGAGAGAAATCTGCTTTGATTTGCTTTCCTCCTCCTTTCCTTTTTTTTTTTTTTTTAACCATGTCCTCTTTTCTTTCTTTTCTTGTATAGATCAGGAAAGTTCTCACAGAAGTGAAAATGTTTATTGGCCATTCTTCCAGAAGTTTCCTTACACTCAAGTCAATGATCCTCGCCATGGCCTTAAATGCTCTATTTTATCTGCCTGTGTCAGCCTACTGGACCTCATCTAGTTACAGAATGCAGAGTTATCAAGAAGGACTGAAGTTTACTCTTGGTATTAATTGAGCAATGCTAAACATTGTAGTTATCCGAACCCCACCAAATACACCAAAATCATACACATGTGCATGCACACACACACATCTTTTCTTATTTTATTGCTAATGGATGCTTGTAAGCATAAAATGGACCATATATAAAACAGAAAGAAAAGAAGTGAAAAAATAAACAAATGGTTGTTGGATTTCTAGGATCTATAGAGCTGCTCCAACAGAACTTTGTGAAGTTCATGAAGCTGTTCTTAAGCATTTGATCTATTCTTGTCCTTTAAAAGTCTCCACCTTCTGCCCTGGCTGGTGTGGCTCAGTGGATTGAGCACAGGCTGTGAACCAAAGTGTCGTTGGTTCAATTCCCAGTCAGGGCACATGCCTGGTTGTGGGCCAGGTCCCCAATGGGGGCCATGTGAGAGTCAACCACACAATGATATTTCTCCCCTCTCTTTCTCCCTCCCTTCCCTTCTCTCTAAAATAAAAAATAAAATCTTAAAAAATTAAAGTCCTTAAAATTGTCCACCTTCTATTTGTCTGTTATATTGAATGCCCACCAAGCAGAAAAGTTTGGATATACTTGCTTTTAATTAATTCAGATAGCACATTTAAACAGTTAATGTATTGTATAGTGAACAAAAACAAGTCAGTAAATGTTTCTTATCTCCTTACCTACTCTTCTTTATTAGAATAGATTTTCTTGAAAGGGTCTAATATCAGGAGATTACATTAAAATGAAAAAAAATTGTCAGTGATTTGCTTTTCCTAAGGGCATACATATTTTAAGCTTCATATGTAACTAAAAGATATACAATATTTTAATTTAGCCTTGGCTGGTGTGGCTCAGTGGATTGAATGCCAGCCTGCAATCCAAAGGGTTGCCACTTCAATTCCCAGTCAGGGCACATGCCTGGGTTGTGGGCTATGTCCCCAGTAGGGGGCATGTAAGGGACAATTGCACTGATGATTCCCTCTCTTTCTCCCTCTCTTCCCCTCTCTAAAAGTAAATAAATAAAATTTTTAAAAGTATATTTTAATTTAATCCCCTATATTGAAGAGTTTTCTAAAATGTTTGAGCTGGTAGAACTGAGATACAATTTTTCCAGTAAACCTTATCTCTTGGAAGTGAAAGTATTTGAATATTATTTATTAATCACAGAAGTTTCTTTTACTTTATTCTTAATCCAATCAGTTCAATATATAAAACATGGAATTAAAAAATGAAACATTGTGAGTTCCAAATCCTTACCTGGTTATAGATTATCAACATCTGAATATCACAGTTTTACCATAAACAAAATGATGTTTTATATCTTGCACTAGATACCATAAGAACCATTAATTTCTATTTCTCATAAAACTTCATAAGTAGTTAAGTCCAGTTGTTAAATAATTTCTTTTTATGGTAAAAGCTTTACAATTAACAAGCCGGACATTGATTAAAATCATTACCAGTTCATCTGTGATTATTACAGCTCCCCTAACAATCTCCACTCTAATAACACAGGTTGGACAGCACACAGAGAACAGCATCATTAGCTTTGCTTTCATGAAAAGGTGAGGGGAAACCTGATTTTAAATTTCATGGAGTCTCAGAGTTTCAAACTGATACCAAACCTCTCAGATAAAAGACATAAACAAATAATATTGTGTATGATTTTGAATGATTTTTTTATTTTAAAACTATCTTTGGGAGTGATAATTCATTAAGATATTTTACAATTATTTGATTTTTATTTAGATTTCAAAATCAGAGTAGGTCCTGAAAACTTGAGCAGTTACACAGAAGACTTAATTAATTAGCAGTGATTAATGTTTATCATTCAAAGGATATACATGTAAGAAACATAAAAATGATTCCAGAAGGAAAGTTCAGTTTGTAACAGCAAAGCATCATATATATATTGTAAATGGTTGAGTGTAAACAAATAATTACAGTGCAAAAGGATATAAATATTATATTAATTGAATAGATAAAAGTTCAAACAGAACTAAAATGCTAGAGAAGAGAATACCTTTTTCAGGAGAAGATTAAAGAAAACAATTAACTTTATGCATTGTTCAGCTACATAAGCTTTGATAATTTCTCAGGTGGGTACTTTCTGCTCTGATTGGGATGGAATAGTTATCAGTGGGTCAGCATTACCATCTAGTATAGACAAAACAATAATATTCCTACATGAGTGATATGATTACTTTTGCATGTGCAGCTGAGGGAAAAATTCATTTAATCTAGTTTCCAGGTGGTGAGAGTTCCATCTAGAATTTTTAAGATACCACTTTGATGATCAGTCTAAATCTTATTTCAATTCACTACTACTTCTTCCTCATCAAGCAGAAACTATTTGATTCTGACCAGCTGGTCCTTCTCAAGTCTCATTTCTCTCCAACATCTCATGTTTTTACCTAGTACCATCCATCTTTCCTTTGTTGATAATCTGACCCTGATTCCAGGCTCCTGTTCAGGACATGAAGGACCCCTCTCATTCTGTCGTCCCCTTTTCATATCATCCATTTGAGTTCAAATAGGTTCATTTGGTTGCAAGAAACAGAGACTTATTCAAGCTGCCTTAATAAACACATGATTTTAAAATTAGGAGTCACATAGACCTGGAATAAGTATTTTTTCAGCAAATGAAACATCTCTGGACACCAGCTTTGCTCTGTCTCTTTCTCAAGAAGTCGTACAACATATTGGTGCAGAGAGCTTCACTTCAGTCCTCAGTGTGATGACCTACAAGATGCGTGGTGTTGGAAAATTGTTTTATTTTTCCATTTCTGGAAAATACAAAAAATAACAGCACCTACCCCATAAGTTTGTGATGATTAGCACACAGAAAACAGTTACTTTGAGCTGGAACACAGTACACTCTAAGTATGGGTAAACTTTAGTACTGCTTTGCATAAACTTCATAGCACTGTTTTTTCTTTTTAATTTCTTTATTGAGGTCAAATTTATACAATATAAAATTAAATATTTAAAATTTTACAAGTCAGTGGTATTTAGTACATTTATCCTGTTGTGCACACACCACCTCTATCTAGTTCCAAAATGTTTCTATCATCCCCAAAGAAAATCCCACACCTATTAAGAAATTTACTGTATCTCCATTGTCCCCAACCTTCAGAGCAATGTTTAACATGACAGAGAATTTACCATCTTAACCCTTTTTAAGTGTACAGTTCAGTAGTGTTAGCCGTGTTCACATTGTTGTAAAACATGCTTCTAGAATTTTTTCATCTTTAGAACTGAAACTGTGTACTGATTGAACAGCAAACCCTCCTTTGCTCCTCTCCCAGCCCTTGTGGCCACCATGCCATTTTCTGTTCCTGTAAGTTTGACTACTGTAGATACCTCTTATGAGCGCAATCATTCAGTAACTTTCTTTTTGTGACTAGTTAATTTACTTAGTGCAATATTCTCCGGGTTCATCTGTGTTGGAACATGTGACAGAATTTTCTTCTCTCTCTCTTTCTAGAAAATCAGTATACTATTCTATTGTACGTATATACCACATTTGCTTTCCATTCATCTGTCAATGGAAAGTTAGGTTGCTACCACTTCTTGGCTATCGTGCCCGGTGCTCCAATGAATGTGGTTGTCCTTATAGTCACTTTTGACTTCCTCTGCAAACTTTTATTGTTCTCATGCTACTACACACTTGTATGTATATTTTTTATTTTAATATATTTCCCCACCCAATAGGTTTTGCTTTATAATAATAATAACCTTTTAGAGTTAATCATCAATAATTTGATTTAATTAATCTGCTGATAATATGATGCTTCAAATTTTTGTGGCATATTTGCTACCTTTGTATATCAGTTATGATTGTTTCTGTAGCAAAATATAGAAAAATCATGGGATCTTTACCCATGACCAAAGACCACGGAGCAGAGGCTCTCCTTTTCTGTGAATCTCAGCTTTGCCCTCCAGTTTGAGGGGGCTTCACCCTCGTGGTGATTGGCCAACTCTTGGCAATCCAGGGATTAAAGAGTTTTCCCCTTCACAGAGAGAGAGAGAACTTCTCTTTCTTCATCAACAAATCCTGAATCTTCCTTAGAGTGGTTTAAAGTAGGGCAAGTGCTTAGGCTAAAGTGACCACCCCTGAACTAATAATCGCTGCAGCTGGAGAATTTGGTCCTACACCAAATTATTTAGCCTAGTTAAGGGACACCCTCTGGAAATGCAGAACCTTATCAGGAAAAGAGAAAGGGGAAATGAATGTTGAAATAACCTCTCTTGTTAGGACTTTTCTCTTCTAAGGAAAGCTTTTATTGTCCTGTCACTCTCATCTTGTTATCAGTACAACTTCTTAAGTTTTCTTCCCTGAGTCTTCTAGTAGCCCCAGAACATCATGCTTTTATTTCAGGTCAGAGTTCTTCAGGAACTGAGTATCCAGAATATTCCGGTATTATAAAGGGAATAAAGAAAACACCTTGTATGTAACTACAAAATATCATGCTTCCCTATTGATGTCAGTTATTGTAACCAAGCATAGAAGCAGGGCATAGACTCAATAACATTGCCTTGATATTGGGCATTTTCCGCCACTACTGTGAACTTCTTCATAGAAAAACAAGGATCTTTTCTTTTTTTTTTTTGCTCTTGGGATTGAAACTCAGGGACATAATTCACCCTCATTTTCTTAACAGGGAACACATGAAGTTTACATATATACTGAGAAAAATGAATAATACCCAGGTGTAAAAATTAAACTCTGATTAATCTCTGAATTATCTTATATCACTATTCACTCATAACTACCTATGCTAAATAATAAATATTAAAATGTTTTAATGTATTATTTTTATTTTATAGATCAAGATACTGAAACTCAGAGTTTGTATTCTTGCTATAAGAAAACAGTATCACTTAACTTAGGTTGCAAGAAGTGAAGCAGCAACTAGAAATTGAATCTTCTTGATTTCCAAATACTGTTGTTGCTTGTTTCAGAGGAATTTTACTCTCATGGTCTTCTTTTATCATGTTCCACAGTATAATTTTATTTATAGTCATTTGTTGTCTTCCTTAAGCTTGTAGATTACCATTTGAGAAGGTATTATTATTATTATTATTATTATTGATCCTGAAGCCACTAGTTAAGCCAAGAAAATCACTGTGTTCCAAAACTGCTTTTGATTGTTCAGTCCTTAAGACTAGCACATGCTTCCAGATTTCATTAATTTAGAATCAGACTAGAACAACCGAAAAACCATAAAAGCAAGCATCCACTCTGTTTGATGTAGCAAAGAAGGAGCAAAAAAGACAACAGAGTGCTTTAGGTGGGGGAGCTGGCGGCTCCGGATATTTCTACCAGAAAGCCAGCTCAGGTCCAATCGAGCAACCTTCTCCAAGAACAGGAGGCTCCCCTGCCACAAGTTGGAGAATGAGACATGTCTCAGTCTCGATAAGACTTCAGATTTTCTCACTGAAAAGGAGAGTCAGCATGTTTCATACATGAGAAGAAATGTACGAATGGATAGTTCACTACCAGTGGTCAGGCTGTGGCAAAGAATGTTAGATGTTTACCTTTTTTTTTTTTTTTCTAATTCTATAGGCTTAGAATTAGCCTATATTTCCCAGTTTCCCATACCCAGGTGGTTGTGGCCTGGAGACTGAGTGTTGGTTCATTTCTAGTGGAAATGCTTGTACCACTCAAAGGCCTAATGCTTCCTCCCCGTTTCTGGTTGATTTTAATGGTGATGTCCATGGAGCCTTGGGAGTCACATATTAAAGTTAAAAATAAGGCATGAGTCAGGGTCCCTCACTATGTGGAGGAGAGCACTGCCTTGCAGTGCTACTCGAGATGGAATGAACCATATGGTTTTGACCAGCTGCAATTTCTCAGCTCACTTGATATTATACTGAGTGCTTATTGGTCTATATTGTTGGTAAAAATGGGGCTTCTATCTCTAATATAGTATCAGGATGTGTAGGATATTGTTAAATGTGATTAGACTTACTAAAACTCTATAGATTATTTTCTTTAAAACTAAAAGTACCAAGATTTTACTTTTTTCTCTGAAACTATTGAAATGTTAAACATGATTTATTTTTTGAAGAAATAAATGTGTAAGAATTTGAACTTGGAAAACAAACTATTTTTTCACAGTCTTAAGCTTAACAGGGATATAGCACATTTCAATATTTCTAATTAAACTACCAGACTATGTGATGATAACATCTGTTTATTTTTTTGTAATAAAACCTATTGATGTTGCTGACCTGAATGTTTCTTATCTATAAAAGATAACAAATGAGATAACCAAAACCAAAAAGGAAGAAAATGGTAATAAAAACATCACCAAATGGCTAATTCTATGACTCCAATATTAATCATCTCCTAGGAATTATTTTTTAAGAAACTTTTATTTAATAAGCATTTAGTGCAAGTAATCAATATGAGTTTTTCAGGATGTTTAAGAGATATTTGAATATAGATATGAAAGGTTTTCAAAGTCTCTTTATCTCCCAGAAGTACATTCAGATAAAAATGTTTTCTCTTAAATAGAATTCAACTTTTAAGTCACAAGTAAATGCAATTTCTAACTCATTTTCTCTCACTTGATATCTTTTAAATTTTGCTTTTGGTGTGCTTGTGAAATAAAAATTATTTTATTTGTATAACTTTGTAGCACAGGTGAATGTGTCACAGGTGGGCACAGGTAACCAGGCTCCTGGCAATCGGGACAAGGAATTGAACCGAACACCCAGAGTTAATAGCAGAGAACATGGGAGCAGGCCAACTCTAAGCAGAGATTGACCTCATAGGCTGGAGGGACTGTATTCTTATAGGCTGGATCCTTCCTGGCTAGTTTTGGCGGGCTTTTACTGCGCATGTGCAAGTAGTCGTATTACTTTAAAGCTACGCACATGTGGTCTCCAATTATTTTTCCTGATTGGTCGCCAGGGAAGGGGGTCCCCCTGTACTAGGTTTGCCTTTTCCATTGCTAGAGAATTATAGCTCCCCATGTCAGAGATTGGTGAAAAGGAATTATTTATTCAAGTTATATAGACTTAAGAGTAATGACTTAATGTCTTCATCAAAATCCCAAAGTCCCTTAAAACACCCACAGTACTTCCTTTCTCCCATTGCCCGGTCTGGGGTACCATACCTCAGGAAAAGAAATAGAAGTCCGTGGCTCAGGTAGCCCCTGGTTCTTCCCAGTAATCCATGCTCAGCTGGTAGGCCTCCCTCGGTTCCCAGCACCATCAGCTGTTCTGCTGACATCTCCAATTAATCAAAAGTCATATGGCACCTTCTCATGGCCCATTGGTAAAAGTCCTTTCTCCTTTTTCTTCCAGACAAAGTCTCTCCTGCTTCCTAGCCATGTATGTGGCCAAAGGGAGCACCCCAAAGCCATGGGGTCCTCACTCTTGCCAATGCCACAGGGGTCCCCCCATCAAAGCTGTTGGGGGGGATGTGTCACCACTCTGCTAAAACCACATGATTCTCTGCCTTAGCCAAGTGGTGATCTTCCCACGGCTTCAGGGGTCCTGACTGTGACAAGAGCTTGCGGCTCTCTTTCTCCACTGGCTGCCGAGTCTGGGTGTAAATCTCCACACCAATCTTCTTCTGTAGCCCCATTTCCGACTCCTCCCACAATTGGCTACACTTGCCAGCACTCCCGTGTCCTTCCAGCTTTACTGGGCTGCCATAGTGAGTTTGGGCAGTTGTGGCCCTAGGGTGTAGAGCCAATCACCTCCAAGCTCTCACGCAGATGCTGTGACAAGGGGAAGTTGCCTCCCAGTTACGAATTGGGTAGAAGTCCCTCCCTTCTCCCTGGCTCAAAGCATGGCCACAGCTGTTTAACATATCTATGAAACCAGTTAAAGGTTATAGATATGTTAAATGACCATTCTGGAGGTTATCTGCAAAACTGTTGCTATGCAAAACAACTCAATGGCCTTGCTCCATGTATCCCACTCCTCACCTCAGACTTGTGGGGGTGAGGACATCCCATGTTTTTAATATTTCCTGGACACCCTGAGTTCTGGACCCCATTACAAATCCTTCTTTCGGGGGCCCCCTGGCTGCACCATCCTACAAATGGACACTGTTAACATGATGTGCAATAAGAATAGAGAAGTCACCTCGTGTTTTACCCTTAAAACCTGACCAAAACAAGGACACTAAAAGAAATAAATCTGGCTGTAAAAAACAGTGTGGTTTGCAGTATTTGAAATTAGAGAAGAGGTTTCTGCCACATAGAATCAAATGTTTCTTAGAGAGAGTCTTATTTCTAATTAGGGGACTGAATCTATCATCATCACCAGCTTTTACAGTTCATCCCCGAGATGGAGGCAGTGTCAACAGATGGGAGCACACAAAACAAACACTCGGAGAACTGGTCCTTTTAAGCAGCTCAGAAGTAAATTAAGCACAAATGACATAACGCTGCTTCACTTGTGATTGTGACATCCAGAACGGAAATTATACCCAGGCTGGGCAAGCAGCACGTGTTCTTCCTTCTCTAATTATGCTGTTGATTTTCTCATTTTCATATTCTTTTCTGGCTAAATGGAGTATTCCATGTAGTACTTGTATCCTTTTTATTTCTATAAGGGCTGCAGTTTGTTTGTTTTCCACAGTACTTAATTTGGACACAGCGCTGTCTCATCTTTTGACCTTTGGGCGGATTGTTGTCAGTAAAAAGAGTTCTATGAGAATTTATGCCAATAATGAGTGTGGGAGGTCTGCCACTAGGGGGCGAGCAAACACAGTTTTGTGAGAGCTAAGGAACGACTATTGAGGTTATTTTCTGTGGACCTTGAGGCTTGGCATTTTTACTTGTTACATGCAATTATCTAATGATTACAATAGCTTTGAAGGCAGCGTTTCTATATTTGAGGCTAAATAGCCTTTCTAATGCTTAGAAATGCTGTGATTGATGCCAGGTGATAGAAAGCACTGGAGCCTATGTTTCAACCTGAGCTTATTTACATTCTTACTATCCAGTAAGACTTGCTCCTAGTTTCTAAGTAGTAGGAAGTGACTGAGAAAATCTATGAGAACCTTAGAATAAAGGTTTTTTGTTATTCCCACCACTTTCTGACACCCCCTCCGCCAACACACACGTCCCAAAGATCCTCAGTGTGTGACAGGCCAGGAACCTGAAGCAGAAATGGGCAGACTAGACATGGCCAGAGAGGGGATCAGGGACATTCAGGTGCAAGCCTTATTGGCCAGAGGTCTTCTGCAGTGGGTGTCTCATCTCCTGCTGAAACGGAGTAATCACCGAAAGTCAGAGGGGAAGAGCAGGGTGAGGAAGACACACCTTCCTTTCAGCAATTTTGGGGAATGTAGAGAGAGTTTTTTTTTTCTTTTTTAATATTTGAAGATCTGGACACATGTAACTTCTGTTACACCTACACATTTTTTATGCTTGCTTTATTATTGTCTATAATCGTGCTTTAACAATGCGTATACAGGTGTAGTTTGCACTATCTAAAATGGCATCTTTTCCTAGTTTTTTTTCTGGATGGAATGTAATGTTAAGGGAGGTTGTATATCAAACAGTGTTGCCACCTACTTACAAGGCTTAAATAGATAAAGGTCAATTTGACAGGGAAATGTCTTGAACTTTTCTGTATTAGCCTACCACAGAGCTTTTCTTTTAGGTGATAGCAGTTTCTGTTAGCTGCAGCTGAACCCTGATGGATAATTGTGTTTTCACAACATGATTCAGTTATAAAAAGAGAAAAACATAAGAATTTCTGAAGACTTTTGCAGAAGTTACATGTTATAATAGAATATCAGAGAGAGAGAGAGGGAGGGAGGGAAGAAGGGGGGAAGAGAGAGAAAGACGTGGGAACGGAATTTGAAATGACATAAGAGATAAAGCTGAGACCACTCAAAGGCAAGACTGTTTCAGCCTTGGTGGCCTAATTTCAGTTACCCAGGAAAGCAAACTCTCTGCCTACTTATGCTTTTAAAAAAATATATATATATTTATTTTTAGAGAGAGGGGAAGGGAGGGAGAGAATAAGAGAAACTTCAATGTGTAGTTGCCTCTCGCAGGCCCCCTTTTGGGGACCTAGCCTTAAGCCCAGGCATGTGCCCTGATGGGGAATCACACTGGTGACCCTGTGGTTCACAGACTAGCACTCAATCCACTGAGCCACAGCAGCCAGGGCCACTCATTATGTTTTAAAAGTTGAGAAAAGCCTCTATGCTTTCCTCTGTACAAAAGAATGAGAGCATTTTTGTCGTCTTTCTTTCTTTTGTAAAAAAATGTTTGCAAAAATGCGACCCCCAAATTAAGATTCCTTGTAGATTTGTTAATTCCCTCAGTGGTCTCCGACACTCTGAAATTAAAAGCAGAAGGCAGTGTGTATAAATATGGACAATTTTTAAGTGATCAATCTGCTAATGTACTTGATGGCCAGATTATCAAGAAGTTCCATAATTCAAAGGCCAAGAAACAAAAGGAACTCTATAATTCTGTAACTGTAACTGTAGATATTTCGTGCTCTTTCATACATGGAAACTACTCTACATTATATTTATACTTCCTATATGCATGACAAACTCCTATGTTCATGTGATATGCTTATATTCTTTGTGTGATTAATTTCACTGCATACTGATTATTATTCATTCTTTATTTTATTATATTTTTGTAAATATACTATATTTATTATAAAACATATTTTTTAGAATTCATTTCTTATTTTGATACTCCAACTATTTCACCAACTGCTACATTTGTATTAACTAATTGATGAACCTCTATGGGTTCCCCTTCCTTTTATATATCTTCCTTCCTGCCTTAAACTCCTCTAATATTCTGCCAGGCATTGCTACTTATCTTTAATCACTTTTGAAGTCACACCCAGTATTCTAAGGGAAGTGGTCCCTTAGGGCATTCGCTCTGGGCGTTAGTTTAGGAAGCCTGTGGACTTGCTTGAGGGCTAGGTGGAAAGTACAAGGTAACTGTGTTCTCATTTAATACCTCATTTATTTGATCTTTTATTTATTTGTAATTTGGTACTTCATTTATTTGGTATCATTCTCTTCATATGAGACTCAAAAAATTTATAAAATAAGATTTCATGCTCATCCCTTTAGTATTTTGTCATCCATCCCAGAGAGAGGAAAGGACCTAACTAGTGAATTTAGGTCTGTCCTACCACTTTGTAAAGTAGTTTGCAAAGACTTAGTTTGCAAAATTAGAATTTCAGATGCTACTTCTTCCTAAGTATCAGTATCTACACTTGAGAAAAACTATTACTTTATAAGATGGTATCTATTTTTAGAACGATCTCAGGTTTTAAGCTACATTTGTCATTTAGTTGAAAAAGTGAACTTACAAGAATGCACATCCTTTTCACAATCAGTAATTATTTTTTATAAATCTTTTTAATGAGACACAAAACAATTATTAATTTAAAACAAGATTAAAATACATATGTGTAGGTATAAAAAGACCCCTTTAAAATACATTTTTAGAAACCATCTTAACATTCTCAAGTACAACTTAATTTACACGAATTTATTTCTAAGATGATAGCAATTTAACTTAACCTGTATTTGACTATAGAGAATCTTACTTGTAAGAACTGTCAATTTCTTCTCTCAGAATCCTGCCTTGTCAATTCTCTCCATTTTTCTCCTGTCTATCTAACCACACTGGTCCTCCTTTACATTTTTAATGGGTGTGGGGGATAAACTAATTTCCCATTGATAATCAGAATAATCAGCAATACCAAGCTAACTTTAAGGTGTATCGTTCCTTTTTATGAAAATATATTTTTGAACTCAAGCTAACTTGGGAAATACTGCAAGCTATAACTGAATTTTGAATAAAACTCACATTGGTATACTAAATGTTATGAGAAGCTTTCTCAGAGATAACACTTGATTAACTTTCTTTAATGATTTTCTAAGTGCATCTACCAAAGAAATCTTGTTTTGTATAACAGTTTTTAATGTCCTACTGATGTACTCTGCAGGATGCACTTTACATGACTCTAATATACACGACTGAAGAATCATTGTTCACTGCTGCTGTTTCCTAAACACTGTACCGTGGGTGCAGGGTACAGAGCTTCATGGCATTGTGTATTTCCACACGACGTTTATAAGCTAATGACATGCTTCCTCTAGCTTACATTTTCCCTCTGACCGTAAGGCTGAGAAGGAAGATTCTACCATTTATAGCATGTGGAAAGCCTTGGAGTCTTCTTCCCTCCTCACCCTATATCCAATTTCTGTGATAACTCATATTATGATGTTGAAATAAGAGTTTCAAATTTTTCATTTTAAAACACAGACAAATGTATACCTTAGAAACTTTTCTAGTTTTCTTAGCAACTATAATTGGTATTTATGTTGTGATTTTGATGGGAATTCCTCCTTCCTCCAGGCATAAATACAAGCTTTTCAATACATACTTTAATATAAGCATTATAGAATTAAAAATTATTTTTTCTACTTATACGCTTTACTAACATTTCTTCTAGTGGTGAACAGAAAAATGACAAATAGAGTAATGCGGGCAAATATCTAACTACTTACCAGTTGGAAAGAGCAGAAGATAGTAGAATTACGAGGAAAATATAAGTTGCTTAAGTTATTCCAAATAAAACACATACTTCATGTTGCCCAATCCAAGGGAATTTATTTATGTTATTTTCTATGTTCATATAATGATAATGCAAATGATATGTCTTAAACATGTACAATATGTTAAAAAGTCATAATCTTTCAAAGGAAATAGTATAATTATATAATTATAATAATTCAAAGAAAATGTCCATAGCCTTTGGGATTGGGTCAAGAAGAATTTCCTAGAATGAAGAGTTTAAGATTATGTACCCAAATCTTCGTTCTGAGAGTTAGAGACTGCTAAACACTCTCAAGTTTTCTGATACAAGAAATGATAATAGTAATAGTGCTTAACTCATTTAGTGTTATACAGTAACCTAATATAATGAATATTAGTTTTAGTAATTGCAAATGCTTTTTTCTAGTTACTGATGCTTAGAACATATTTGGAGTTGTGAGATGACTCGATAGCTATTATTCATTCAATAACGTACCACTGTAAGATGCACACAATGGGCTTTGTGAAGTTCTGAAGAGTTGGACACACCATTGTGATCCTGGTGACAGGGTCTGCATTCATACTCTAGTTAGAAGTAGGCAGACAATAAATAATCAGAATATGTTAGTAGAATTAAGACCCAAATGATAAGAAGGGGTCCACCATCCATCAGAGAAAACAGCAACTGTAAAGAAATGTCTTATGTCAAAATGGAAAGATGGAAAAACAGATTATAGTGGGCAAGTATTGAACTACTTAACAGTCAGAGGAAGAAGAGATGAGAATTAAGGGGTATGTTTTAGAACCAGGAAAAAATACAGTGTAGTTGGGCACTAATGAGCTTAGTGAGATAAAATCACTAGTGAATAAAATAAACACAGTCCTACCTTTGTAGATGTCACTGACTAGTATAATATTAATATTTTAATTTTAAGAAGGCGTTGATTTGAAAGAATCTGAAGAATAGAACGGAGTGAAGACAGAGTTAGTCTCAAGGTCAAAAGCCCACTAGGCAGAGAAGAAAGAGAACCAGCCCAGGGACGACTCCTGACTTGATTCTCTGTGTGTGTGTTACACACCACGGACTTGGCTCTGCCTCCTGTCACCCTTGGGTGAGTGCTCTCCATAATGCCCTGATCACAACAGCCCTGCTCAGCAACTCTAGACTCATGCTTATGGCTTCTTTTAGGGCCTCAATCCATGCCAACGAGGAAGGCATTTGATCTTCCCCTTTTCCTGCTGCCTCCTGTATTTTTCCATCATTTTTGTCTTGTCCAAAGAACCCGGCCTTCTCATGATGGGCCTGAAATGACACAGCTTCAGTTGTTAGCTCTGAAGAGCTCTCCACCAACACCACATTTCAACTGGATTGCTCTTTTCCCTATCAGGCTTCTTTATTATTTAACTTTTGCATCCACACATAGTAATTGGGAATACGAGTGTGTGCATGATATTCACCATGGTTTCTAACGACACACATTTCATCTTAGTGATTTTTTCTAATTCTCCCATTGCTGCCCTTCCTAGTCTCAGCCCTCTATGGATTTCTCAGCTGCAGTCTCCATCTGAATTAATGACTGAACAAATCTTTAACAGTTACGGTATCTTCCTTGTCTATGTATATCTTCGCTATCTATGATTCCTTTTACATGGCACCAAAGCACCTCTCTGAATTGCAGTTCCTCCCTCTGTCAACTATACGTAATCATACCTGCTTGGCCTACTTTACAGATTGCCTGCAGGGATAAAATTGATAAGAAGACTGAAAGCTCTTTGAAGTTACCCACCTCATACACAGATGAAGAACGTTGTTATAAATAAAGATAACTAAGTTAAAACAAAACATAAATGCTTAGGTATCAAGTGTTCTGTGCCCCAGGAGTACTGCCTTCTAACTGTGCTCTACTTAACCTAAGTTAGTTTTGACACAATTTAACTTCAGGTTTTGCTGAAGAGAAAAACAAAACAAAACTACTTCCTAATTGAAAAAGTGATCTTGTTTTAAAAGCTGTTTAATATATACTGTATTTGAACCAGAATGGTTGGATTTCACTCCTTTAATCAAGATAGTATATTAAAAGAATGAGTAGGGCATTTTTAATGCTAAGCAAATTACACGAGTAACTAGTCTGTAATTTGTGATTGTGCATGATTCTGATAGTGAAGAAATTTCATTATAGGTAGTTTGAAAAAGCAGAACCCATGTGCATTTGCATGTCTGGATGCAGGTAAATAAATAGTAAAGCTCAGTGATAACAGAGGCCATTATAATTTGAATAAGATTATATTCTCTCTAGGAGAGATAAAGGGTAATGGAAGACAATTCAGAGCTAGTTTGTTATTACTTCATCAAATAACTCAGCCTGAAGCTGATAAAACTCCTGTATGGCTCCCTTGAGACATTAACAACAATGCTGCCAACTATTTGTAGTGATTTCTGAAATCATTACCATCACCATTTAAATGAGTTTGTGATCTAGTATTACACAGGGTAGAGCCAGAGGTGAAACAGCTACACCGGCTTTCATAAAACCGTAAGAAGTGAATTGTAGTCGGCCTGGACACAGGCAATAAAAAGGTCATTTCCCAGTGAAACTAACACTGGGCCTGAATGATATATTAATTATGCTACTTATAAAAGCTCAGAATTATGTGTTAACTCCGTTTGCTTAAATCCTATTAACTAAATTTTAGAATAAATGCTTTCTTTTGAGAATACCAATTATGCTGGCTTTTATAGATTCTATTCATATTTGCTATCTTTATTTCTCTTTCATATATCCATCTGTTGTGTGACTCTACCTTGACGATAGATGTGTAGGTAGTCATTTCTGAAACAGATGATCTCCAGTTTACTCCAAATGGGCTACAAAGGGTGACATTGCATTTTGCTTCATTTGTTTTGGTATAGGTCTGTTTGATGAAAGGGGAGGTTTTATTTTGCCAGCATTCAATTGGGAATGACATTAAATATATGAAAAGTTTTTAAAGTGCATAAATAAATAGTAATAAAAACAACCTAGTTTTAAGTAGATATTTAAGAGTAGACTTATTAGCTTGAATTTGACAGATGTTAGTTAGAAAACTGTTTTTATTTGAAATTCCAAACAGCTCCTCAGTAATTTCTCAAACCTTAGTGTCACAATAGTTTTTCACACTCAATTTGCTTCCTGTGGACTATTAACCATAACTGTAACTCAACAGAAGAAATTTTTTTTTGAAAAATATGAGGGTTGCTGGGTAAAATCAGTATGAATATATACAAAACAGAATAATTTCTTTCAGAAGACAAATTTTTATTGACATATCACTGGGAAAAATTTAGTTATCTGTGAGAACACATAGAGCTATTTCACTTTTTACATATGCCCATATAAAATAAAAAATTAATTATAGCAGATATCTTGTAAATATTCCAGATATTTTGTAAAGTACATAGACATTATATATCTAGCAACACTTTACTCACTTTTAAATTTTACTTTTCAATTGTGCATATTTAATATAAAAAATTAAATTGCCATGGCCCTGGCAAAACCATCCGTCTTTGCATAGCCTGCTCTTGCAAGTAGTTGCTTGTGGATCCATAAACTGACTTGGTAAGGAGTAGCATTTACAGTGTAGCTTTTGGGTAACTTTTAACTTCACTGAGTGAACATTGAATAATTTTCTTACCTCTGCTTTCTTCCTGCTTTGTCACTCCTCCAGTTTCTGTGCTTGGGAGCAGTTTTTCAACCATAACTTGTCAGTTCTATCCACAAATGATCACCTATTCTTTTCAACTTTCCCAGCCATGGCTCCCTGTTCTAGCAGGGAGTCCTTGATTTCGTTTCTACTTGTGCTTTAGTCTGATTACCTATTGTATCCTCAGCTAATATAGGTTGTTCTCACTGTCTAACCTCAACAATGAATTGTTTACTGGATTCCAGCTCTGCTTCGCTGGCTCTGACACCTGACTCACTGGGCCGTTTATACACGGACATTGTTGCAGAACTTGACAGCCTCTCCCCACCCGCACTTGTCTTGTCCAGACAGCCTCCTGGTCATTCTGTGCTTCTATCTAGTCTCACACTCCGCAGTGCCGACAGTGAAGTTGTCTGGTATTTGTGTCCAAGAAACTCTACCAGAGGTATCTTGCAATAACTTTCACCACAGTTCATGCTTTATCTCAGGGATTTTCAACTGGCGTGCCACTAGTATTTTTAAAACATGCTTTACCTGACTATTTAGTTAGGGGCACTGACTTCTTTTCCCATAGATTGTCAAATAAAAGACAACAGCCAATACAACAATAACCATCTGGTGTGAATGAATCAAATTTATATTTATTTTTTGTCAAAAAATATATATTTTTTAGTGTGTCATGGAATTTTAGTAAGTAGTTTATGTCTGCTATGAGAAGAAAAGTGTTGAAAATCACTGCTTTATCTACTTTATGCTGCTTGTTTGAGAGATTTTAGGAAAGTCGGAAACATGATCTAACATAAACCACTTGTCTGGAAAAGACAAGAGAAACAGTTTGGGTGGGCCTGCAAGTTTGGGAGGGGGCAGGGTCTCAGGGAATCACCAGGGAAGGGAGAGCAGTGTGAGCCAGTGATGGAGACTCAGATACGCTTCCCACCAGCCTGCTCCCCTGGGGAAGGGCTCATCAAAGGAGCAGTGGCCTCTGACAGCATTTCTGTCTGTCAGAAAGCTGCCCCTTAGCTCTTGCCCTGATGCCAAACAATTCAGTTCCTTCCCATACCTCTGTGGTACCTTTCAAACCTCTGCTCTAGTGCTGGACCTCAGAGGGAGTGGATCTTAGGAAATTCATTCCCAGGACCTTTAAGAGGAACTGCCTGGGACTGCAGAAGCCTCATCTTTTCCAGGACCAATCCCCACTGGTGTTTATAGCCAGAACTTATGGGAACTTCGTTTCTTGGCACTGGAACCCTGGGTTTAGCAGCCTGGTGTGGGGCTGGGACCCCTCACTCCTCAGGGATGAACTCCACAGCTAAGATGTCCTTACATTTTTTAAATCCAACACATGTGGGTGTGGGGCCCATTCGTTCTGCTTCTCCACCTTTCCTAGCAGTCTGAATGTGGCTTCTTTACATCCTTAGTAGTAGGACCTCTGTTCAGCTAGATTTTAGGTGGTTCTGAATGATGGTAGTTCCACAGTTTAGTTGTAATTTGGTGATTGTGGGAGGATTTGAGTACTGCATTAACCTACGTTGCCATCCTGACTGGAAGTTCTTATTAGAAATTTGAAGTCACACAATAGAAACAACACAAATTGGATTTAAAATGTCTTAAAAGAAAAATATTCACTGCTGTTTATAAAAACCTTAACATGAACAACTGTTAAAATAAAACATATACAAAAAAATGTCTTTCCCAAAATAATTCACTGAATTTTTGATGTGAAGTGGAACAACCACGGCATTTTAAAAACATTAAGAAAAAGTTACTAGAAATTAATAAAACTCTTTCCTATTTATTTATAGTATTCTATAGTTTTAAAAGAAATAGCATTTACTGTCTGTATGTTAAGGTGCAAACAGTAAAAGAAAAGTTACTAGAAATATTTTCAATGCACAAATATTTGGTTATATGGCTTTTGAAAATTGGATCAACATCCAGATAATAGGTACTATTTCTATTTTTTTATTTATTGATATTTTTACGGAGAGGAAAAATGACAGAGAAAGAGAAAGATATCAATTTGCGGTTCCACTTATTTACGTGTTCATTTGTTGCTTCTTGTACATACCCTGACCAGGGATTGAACCTACAACCTCAGTGTATCAGGATGACACTCTAATCAACTGAACTACCCAGCCACAGCCACAAAAGGCCAATTTTATTTGGTCAATTGCCTTTTCAGAAAACATGAAAATAAGCTATTTCTTATTCATACCACCTTTTCTGTTAGTTGTTGGAAGCACAAATATATGAGGCTGTTGGTTACTGCATTGAAGGAGCAAACAATATCATAAAAATAATGGCATATTTTTCTATAAGATCAAGTTCACCAGCTAGTACAGCAATTTTAATAAAAATGTAGAGTCACCCATTTGCTTTTGTGCTTTCACCGAACAGCCGACTGCTCTCGTGACTGCAAAGTGATGACAGTACAGACGCTGTGTGTGTGTTGTGTTTCCGAGTTCTGAACTTATGCCGGTCAAGCTGATTTCAGGTGGAGAATCTTTCAGATTCGCTAAGTATGGATGCTAATTTTAAAAAAATTAAAATATGGATGGCAATGTGAAATGCATGGGTGGCACACATGAAAAGAGGCTGAGCATCTGTAGTTAGTAGAGAGTGCAAATTAAAACCGCAATGAGATATCACTGTGCACACCTATTATAATATATAAAATTTAAAATACTTGTCATACTGAGAGTTGGCAGATATGAAGAGAAACTGGAACCTTTGCACGTGGTCCATGTAATGTAAAATTGTACAACCACTTTGGAAAATTGTTTGATAGTTTCTTAAAACTGTTAAACATACACCTACCGTAAGATATGGGCTTTTCACTGCTATGTGTTTACCTAGAAAAATGAAAAGTATGTACATACAAAAACTTGTACACAAGTGTTTGTAGAAGCTATATTTGTAGTAGTCATAACCTGAAAATAACTCAAATGGTCATCATCAGGTTAATGAATTTTTAAAAATGTGATATACCCATACAATGAAATACTATGCAGTAATAAAATATAAACTATTTATATATACTACATAGGTGAAGAGTGAAATAAAGTTGAATGAAATAAGTCATGAGAAGCCATGTTGAATAAAATATATGATGCTGTTTATGCAAAATTCTGGACAATGGCAACTAGACTACGGTGACAGAAAGCAAATCTGTGGTCGCTTGCAGATGGACAGGTGGGGGTAGCAATGAGGGGAAAGGAGTGGGGAGCAAATGTTATAATGGGGCACTTTGGGGGATGATGGGCAGTTTCAGTATTTTGACAGTGATAATGGTTTCAAGGCATGTAGGTATGCCAAAACTTATAAAAATGCATACCTTAAAGATGTGCAGTTTACTATGTTACCTGCAGAGGGATCTGGGTCCAAGGGACTGAGGGGAAACTGCAGCCTGTTAGAGACGGGGTAATCCATGAGCCTTGGTGTGAATAACCTTTCTCCCTTTTATTACTCTTCCTTATTTGACTTTGAAGAGATGAGGGTATTGGTATTTTAGTGGGAAGACAACAAATTTGGTGATACGGAAGAACTCTCACTGAAATATCAAGGGGCCTGCAGACATTCTCATTTGCAAATGTACAAGCTTGGCTCACAGGGAAGAAACTCCTGATGACTTGACTTTCATTTTCTACCAATGTCGGACTGTTGAAAAGACTCAGCAGTCCACTGTTTGGAAAGAACGCCCAGAACTTTGTAGTAGTTACCTGGAATCAATTTTACTTCTTATAAATTATTACTAGATAGGCATATATTACAAGGGCAGATTAGCAATTGCTTAATTAATCTGTACAAAGAACATGCTTTGGCTGATTTACTGGAATAAAAGAATAAATTCTGCTCTGATTTCACAATAAAATTCTTGTTTTATGTGAGGTCACTTAGACAAAGTGATTTTAACTCTTATAATTTGACAGGATGGGTTGGTAAAACAAAGAGCAAGGAAAACATGTTACTCAAATGTAATTTTAAAGTCTACAGATCACCAAAGCCCATGTTAATATGTTTCAAATAATGTAAACATGTTTTTTAATATATAGTGTTAGAATTTATCAACACACAGTCATATACTCATACATGAAGTGATTGGCATTGAGGTAACACAATATCTTCCATCCTCATTTAATTACACAAGTATGGACCACCTCCTCTTCAATAAAACTAGCTTTCCAGATTTGTGTTTAGTGTTACTGCCTACTTATTCAATGTGATGTCAAATATCCAGATACTTGTATTTTACTTTTATGGTCTTTGATTACTGTATTCTCAATTTTGCATGAGAATATTTTGGGTGACAAATTCACAGAGCCCAAAGATAAACACAAAATAACAGTGAGGTTCATAAATCCAGCTACTATCCTTTTCTTTGCCACCACTGACGGTAACCTTGAGAAAAATCACTTAATCTCTTTGTGCCTCTATCACTTCACTATAAAACTTGGATAATGATACTTATCTTCCTGGATAAAAGGCAGATGTTAATGTTTGTAAAACCTTGGAGATCTTTAGATAAAGTAAACTAGCACAGAATTGCTAACATAAAGAAATCACTATTATTATAACCCTTCCTCTAATTATTCCAATATGTGTGTGTGTGTATATATATGTGTGTGTGTATATATATATAGAGAGAGAGAGATAAATGGAGCATTATAAGTACTTCATCCATGTTACTTTATTTAAATTATTCACTGGAAAATGTAATATACTAGCTGTAGAAGGATTTTGGTGTAATACATAACAATTGCTCCATTAAAATGAATAAATTTTCATTTTGCCTGCCATTCTTCTGGGATGAGATTCTCATCTACATAAATACACTTTTATAGAATATGAGTATATCTTAACACCTGCCTTATATAGATACAGAGAATCAAAACTCTGTATATTATTCTTATTGCTAAATTTCTAGTATTTAATCAACCAAATATTAATTATAAAATATGTAAGCATCCAGAATCTTTGTACTGTTACCCACATTTTCTCATATCACGCATTAAGTTTTATTTAGATGATTTCAACTATTCAAACAAGAAGGAAGAGTTGTTGGAATAAGAGCTTCAGGAGCTAAAATAATAAACCAGACAAAGTTTCTACACTCAGGGATCTTATATTCTAGTGAAATAAACAACTGCTTCTAATGCAAAACCTGAGATGCAATGGACTAGTCCAGACTAAAAACGAGAAAGTCATAGGAGTGACTTAATCTGGATGGTGAATCTGACAAAGCTTTATGACAAAGAAGTGAATAATGTGGACCTAGAAGGATTAGGTACTTAAAATGGGTTTGGGGGAAGAGAAGGGTAAAGATTCAAAAGGGGTCATTCCAGCCAGATATACTGATTTGAGCTATAGAGTCAGTGAGTATAATTGGATTATAAGGATTGAAGAAGCAAAGTAGCAACATATAATTGCCAACAGCAAGGTAGATGCCATTACTGTAATGAGGAGCAAGATTGGAATGACCAGTAGGGGGCCATTTACACAGGGATATTGGATGAGGGTAACAAAGCATTATGTTATTAGGGATAGGAATAGGGGAAGCTAATCAAGTCATTATTTGATGAAACATCAGAAACAGTAAACAGCTGGTGAGCAAAAGGCTGATATTAGACATGGATGTGGAAAATCATAATCCAGTTTCCTGACTTGCTATAGATTTTCCAAAGGCTGTTAGATATAAGTCTGGGACTTAACTCAAGGAACATAAAAGAGCATAATACTCTCTATTACAGAGGAGGATCACATCCTTCAGTTGATTAATTCATTTCTGCCCTGACTTTGCCTCACAGTGGACCCAATGGGTAAGAGCACCAGCCATTGATCATCTTTCTAATAATAGGTTTGAAATAAGGATAAACACATTTAGCTCTGGCATAACCTTCACATTGGTTTTCTGTGGAGTAAAAACCAAAACTTCATTGTAGGGAAGGCCCAGTGGAAGCCTTTGAAACTGAACACCCATCCTTGGCTTAGGTAGAAAATCAGAAGCAACGCAACATCTCAGGTTGAATGGTAGCAATTAGTCTATTCTCAAAGGCTTAAAGGAGTTAGGAGTGGCAGTCTTGACCATACCATTGTTTAATTCACCAGCATTTCCTCTGGATCAGCAAATGGTAGACCACTCTGTTAAGGTAACTAATGATAGCCCCAATCACCCCTGATATGTTGAATACGGATTTGATACTAGAACAATCATCAAAGCCTCTTGTGCTTATATGTGGCTATTGATCTGGTGAAAATGTTTGTTTGTCTTTTGTCTCTGTGGAGAAAGAGAAACAGGCAAATCCCAAGGTAAAAATCTAAGCTAAAACTAACCTAAAAGCAGAGACCCTAGGTTGATGTTTAAGAATATGTCTTCTATGGTAGAGAACTATTTATTATTCAAAATCCAGCTTCTGGCATGCAACTGGGCCTTTAAAGAGACACACCCATGCATCTACCAAGAGATACAGAAAGTGTTTTATAATAGAGAGCAAAGAAAGCAATCCTACACTGGTAGGAAAAATAACCCTTGTTACCATAAGAGATAGTGTTGACACTAGCTAATGGGAATGAGTTAGAGTATATCTGGAAATCAACGAATTCACAATGGTTTCTTTGTCCATGCCCACTAATAGGTAATTACAGCAAAAAGACTTGAAAAGAGCTTAATAACCAACAGTCATTCTCCACTAGGCAATAAACTTAGGAAAACAGGGTGTTGGCTCAGGAAAAATTACATGTTGAATGAATGGTATGGATGGGAGCTGTAAGAATATGTTCTTATAGGGCAAGAGTGCATTTTGCAGTGCAAGGAATACACGGCAGCAGGCAGTTTTGTTATTTTGCCCATGTCCCTTTGGGCTTCCTCAGGGAAGTACACGCTGACCTATCTCTCAGCTATTGAGGTTTCCTTGTGATTAGTTTCTACTTCCACTTTGTCTACTTGCTGGGCAGGGCAGAAGTACGAAGTGCTAGCATTCACCCCAGAAGTAACCAACAACCAACAGCTGAAGAAAACTGGTGAAAAATACTCCAGATTTCTCAATCTATGGAAGACTTAATTTTGCAGTGCAAAATCCGAACTAATGCCTTGATTTCCCCAGTCTTACCTCTGCGTGTTCCTATAGCTGTTACTCAGTTTAATCTTCCAAATAATCTTACTATCAAATTCTTATTTCTGGATGTGCTTCTAATTGAACCCAAATGAAGAAAATATATTTAATTACTTGAAGTAATTTGTTACAGGATAATGGGGAACTGGTCTGGAGACAAGAATTCTACTTTTTGAAAATATAATGAGAAGATTTTAGTTTAGTTACAAATCTTAAACTGAGCTAACCTGAAAGTAGTATTTTTTCCACCAATGCCTTGACTCCACTTGCAAAATATCAATGCCTCACATTAAAAACAGAGATGCCAACAGTAAAAAATGTGTTTGCAGGTTCCAAAGCATTTTTGAAGGTTGCACTATGATAGATTATGAGTGAGCAAAAGAAGGGGATATGGGGCTGAAACAAATACACTTCTACGTAAATAGGAATCAATTCACTTATCAAAGAACTATCACTAAACTGAACTCTCATTAAAATCCTATACCTGAACATTGTTATGACTTAATTACTAAAAAAAAACCTTTAAAATTATTGTTTAAATTTTTATAGCCAAGTAGAAATACAAAAATATTAAAACTGTAGAAATTAGCAGCAATGTTTATTTCATATAATGTAGTAAAAAATAGCAAAATCTCTCTATCTATGCATAGCATGAGATAGCATCTTAGAGCAGTAAAAAATGGCATCTTCCGTCTAATCTGTATTGAATCTAAAGCATAGGGTGACAGTACCTGTGAATCAAGAATAACATCTTTTAGAGTACTTTCTCTAGAGAAGAGGTTTAAGAACATTTTTTCCCTAGCTGTATGCTAACCCTCTTAAAATCATAGCAGATACTATCAGTTTTAGAAATGCCCTTTATAACTGTCAAACCAGATAAAATTACAGATTTGTTGGCCCTTTAAAGTGTGATGTCATAAAGTCTCATTTGTTTCAGCAAGGATCATTATTTGTCTTTGTTGACAGGGTGTTTTCTATGATCAGTGACAGACTCATGGGAATAGTTAAAGGGATATTTAAAAATAATATCACTGAATTCTGGAAGAAAATCTATGAAAATTTAAGAACTGGGCTAAAAAGCATTTTAGACAGTATGGTGAGAATTTATTTTAATCATAAAGCTTTAAAAATGATCAAAAATGTATTTATATTCATGTATAAGACATTATGACAGATTTTCATTATGTTTACTCTTATATCACCATACTTTAACCATAAAGTTGCTTAAAATATGATCAGAAATGCTAACTTTTTAAATCCATATATAAGACATTATGGAAATTTTTCATCAATTTATTCTAAAGACCTCCATTTAGTGTCCAGTTTACTTTGAAGTTTCTGAGTTAAATACATTTTGTTTAAACCATTGCACATGTGTATGTCATATGTACCATTCATTGTAAGTATATATCACAATATATTAATTTATTCATTAAGTTGACAATAGAAAGCCAATTTTGGCCTTTTATAAACAAGGTTATAAAAGGCCTGTTATAGACATTCTTGTTATAGAATGCTGTTATAGACATTCTTGTACATTCATTCATTCCAAAACTTGGGAAATGAATACACCACATGTAGTGGTCACTGGGTGATGTCTTTTAATATCAACTGATATTAAATAATGGTGTTTTACAAAGTCATAATAGTATTAAGTTTAGCAGTATCAGAATATTAAACATTTCTAATTCCTTCACACTATTGCTAGCAATTGGTATTGCTGAGCTTTACAAACTGTGTCAATTTTGTCAGTTTTTAATAGCAGCATATATTTGTCATATTAATTTGTATTTTCTTGATTACTAATGAGAGTTAATGTTAAGCAAACTTTCATACATTATTTGGTCATTTTGTGGGCCTCATTTGTGAAGCTTCAGTGAAATCTTTTATCCATATTTTTGCTGCATTTTTTATGAATTGATTTGTAGGTATTCTTTATATATTTTCCAAAAAAATCATCGCTATGCCAATTATTTACATTGGAAATATTTTATTTCATTCTATGTATTCTTTTTTTTTACTATTTTAATTCAGTCTTCTAATAGATATATAGATCTGCCCTGGCCAGGTACTCAGTTGGTTAGAGTGTTGTCCCAATACACTAAGGTTGCAGGTTCAATCCCTAGTCCAGGTTCATATAAGAAACAACAAATGAATGAATAAATAAGTGGAACAATACATCTCTCTCTCTCTCTTTCCCTCTCTCTGTCTCTTTCTCTTAAAAAAAAAAAAACATATAGATCTATTTCTCCATTGTTTAGGGTTATGCCATGTTTAAGAAGTTCTTTGTTCCACTGCTGTGCCTTCACCTGTGATGAGACTCTGTAGCCATTAGAATGTACAGGGAGGGTTCCCACAATTATCTATTGGACTAAATTGGGTTCTGACTCCTATCACTACTCTGGGTTTGCCTGTAGGTAGCCCTTCCAGCTAAGCATCTACAAGTCCCTTGTCTGACTCCCGTCACAGGCCTCTGCAGCTGGGCACCTATGGGGAGACTCTGCAGTGGCATGAGTGGATACTGACATTCAGGGCCCCCACAGCTGCCTGTCAGCCCTGATTTGGACCTGACTGCTGTCACTGGACTGCACTTATAGGCTCACTTGCAGCTACCCCTTCCAGCTCTGCACCTGTATCCTGCCAGCTCACCTCCCATCAACAGCCCCCTTTAGTGTGAATACACCTTTGGCCTTAAGCCACATGGAAATATGCCAACATCCAATACCTCGAAGCTGTAAGTGTACACACAGTTGACCCTGGTCCTTGCTTTCCATCCTGGTCTTCACTTACACAGGTGTGTGTGCAATCGGCCCTGCCACTACAAGCACTTGCACCTGGTTTCCACAGTTGAGGGTTTGCACACCATCAGCTCCAGCCACCACCAGTGCCTGCTCTAGTCCCTCGCTGATAGATCTGGAGGTGTAATTGAGGACCTCAACAGTCCTTGCAGCCATTGGAGACCACTGCAGCACGTAGCAAGGAACACACAGTTGTTCATGTTGTAGAGCCAGTGGCCTGACCTGTCAAGACATTGTGTACTCCTTGGCTCAGAACTGCTATGCAGCCATGCTAATGGTGCCTTGCACCATTAGACCAGGGGTCACAGAACACTTCAGATGCTGCCACCCACCAATGAAGGCCTGTCCTCACCAAAGTTAATCCATATATTCTGAAAGACATTTAATTTCTCTTTCAAAGGTATAGAAACCTTTGTAAGGCTGTGGAGATCATGAGGAATCAGGAAAACATGACATGACCAAAGGAAAATAGTAAACTTATAGTAATTGTCCACAAAGAAATTAATGTGCATGTATTACCTGATGAAGAGTTCAAAATAATTATTCTAAATATGCAAATTCATAAAGCTAATCAATCACCCAAAAATTTAAATCAAAAGTAGTCTTTTATAGGAGACACTATAATAAAACTGCATAAAATCAAAGACAAAAAGGGAAGTTGTAAAGGATCAAGAGGAAAAAAGTTATACAAGGGAAACAATTTGCAATATATATATTTATATCAAATCATCACATTGCAAATATCATCATAGCAGATTTATCTGACAACAGCATTCTGGCATGTTCCCATTAATTAGGTGGGACAATATATGTATATTACGCAACACCATGGATGCAAATGTTGATGTTGTTAGGAAAAAAAGAAGAAATTCTGAAGGTAAACTTGATTGTAAGGAAAAGTATTGACATTGAAACACAGTGTTCCTTCCCATTTTGCCACCAACTAGCTATGTGATTTTGGACAAATCACTAAATCTCTCCAGCTTGCTCATCTTTAAAGTGGGTGCTTAAATGAGATAATTTCTAAAATACAATCCTACCCTGAAGTTTTCTGATTATAATTTAAATATTGTAAAGGGAATAACATATTTTTGCTTCTATAATAAGACACAAGTTAGTAAGTGCCTTTTACAGAAACAAGCTGATTATTTGACTTAAGGAGATAGCATACTTGTATGCTAAAGGAGACAAGCATATTGTCTGAATGGCAGTTTCATAAGATGGTGAAAAGATGAATGAATCTTCTCAAAACCAGAGTTATAAGAACACCCTTCAACTTAAAAAAAAACAAACAAACTAGAAATTCAAAGTTGTTTAATATGAAAAATAAATCAAGCATTCCTTGAGAACCCACCACTGTCCTTTATTCATTCTCTTGTTCCTTGTTGACACTTATGAGGCAGGTATTCTTTTCTTTTTTTCCCTTTCTCCTTCAAATAAATGGTGGTGACAACAACAAATGGGGTATTTTTAGATCTGATTTAGAGGATTGTAGTCTATTGGATATTTGCTTTTGACCCTATCTCCAATAAAACTAAATTGATGTCATTGGCAAGTAGTAGTATTTGACGGATGTGTTATCAAGAGAGTGAGAAATTATTGTGGGTGGCTCATGGGAATGAATGTAAGTAGAAGTGATGGGGTGAAACTGAGCCACTGAAATCAAAGTCTGGATGTCAGGACAAATGCCCTAACGATGCTTTGGCCCCTTTGGGGAAACTGCAAAAGATCTATGTTTTTTCCCCCAGTATGTTAAAAACTTATAACTGGCAATTGAAGTCAGGATTTTAAAAACAGACTTAGATTTTCCCCTCATATTCAGTTTCTCAATTGAAAAAGAGTTATAATTCTGAGACTAATCTTCTACAAAACAACTATATTTTTGTTTTGATGCCTTTAGGCTTATATTTAGTGTGACGAAATTTTTGCTCATTTCCTTCTTTATGTAACTTTCCTTGACTCCATTTACTCAATTATTTACTTATTCAATTCTTTATCAACTGTGAAGATGATATCTTCAATACATATATTCTATAATGTCATAATTTGACTATTAAAACTTGTTCTATTTCTGGTCATTTTTACATTTACCTGTTAGTAGCAGTCATTATAACACATGTATCAAAAACAAACTATTAGTCTACTCTTGTTTAGAGAAGGCAGACTAATGAGAAATCAGGAAAACACGACACCTCCAAAGGAAATCAGTGCACCTAATAAAGATGGCCACAGACTAAGCTCAGGGACCTGTGAGCCTTTTACATTTCATGGCAAAAGAGATTTTGCAGATATGATTAGGACTAACGACCTTGAGATGGGGAGATTGTTTTAGTTTATTGTGGTGTGCCCAATCTAATCACACAACTCCTTAAAAGCAGAGAAACTTTCTTGGCTGCGGTGAAAAAGAAAGAAGGGTCAGAGAAATGAGACACTGCTGGCTTTAAAATGGAGGAAGGAGTCCACAGGCCAAGAAACATGGGCAGCACCCAGAAACTGGAAAGGGCAAGGTAACTGTCTCCCTTCGGGAGTTTACGGGAAGGAATGCAACTTTGATTTGATGTTAGCCCAGTGATACTCAGAGTTCTAACCTATAGAACTGTTAAATAATAAATTTGAAATGTTTTAAGCTGCTAAATGTGTGGCAATTTCTTATTGCAGCAATAAGAAACTATTAAAATATTAATTCTTCATTGAACCATTTATTCCTTATGATACGCTCTCTATGAAGACATTTCAAAATTGTTCCATTCATTTATTCATTCATTCCCTTTTTCATATAATTTTTTTTTAGTGGCCAAGAATAGTAACTATAACAAATAAGGTAAGGCCCCCATAAAATTATCACACTCAAGCATGTGATTCAGTGCCATTGCTATTACCAGCACTAAGAAGAGAAAGTAATTGATTTTCTGCAGGGGTGAAGTGATGGTGGTGGTCCACAAGGTTCAGAGAGGCGCAGTCTGAACTGGGATTTAAAGGTTGAGTAGGTTTCACTTAGATGGAAAATGAGTTAAATCTAAGTAAAACAGGATGAGCAAAAGCAAGAGATGTGTACAGCTGGGCATAGCATGCTAAAATCAAATTTGTTGTCTGGATCCTGTATTTATGCTAGAATTGAATTTGTGTATTTGAATGCATATGAGCATGGGAAATGCTTTGTTCATTGCTGCCTTCCCAGTACCTAGAACAGTGTTAGCGCATTACTGGCCTTCAATAGCCCTATGTCGTATGAGTGAAGGCCTTTCTTCTTTTAAGTGGTTTAAATGAATTTATGTATGTATATTGAAATAGTTTATGTGCCATTTAACAGATATAAAATATACACTCCGATGTGCATTCCACACTACTTTGGAGGTTTCTGCAGAGTCTAGTGTGCCTAACTCTGCTAATATTTGGTACATAGGAAATAAAACTTGAAAAGTTGAAGGTTTATACACATGTAGATATGATATTGCAAAACATTTCATGGACCCTACTGTCACACGTCTTAGTATATGCCAACTGTATTTCAATTTTTTTAAAATACTAATTTCATCTTTAAATAACATTTATTTTTGACAGTACAAATAATACAGAATGTAGTTTTTCCCAAGACTGTGGTTTCTATTATCAAGTTTAATATGCTTGAAATTTTATGAAGCACCTGATTTCTGTTGATCTGAGAGTGAAAATTCATCCTGCAGCCACTCCAACTTTATTGTAACTAGGAACAGATGTTCAGCAATCTAAGTTAATGAATTCAACTTTTTATTACGCTGATTAGAGTATTTTAAACTTCTTAATAGATAATTAATTTTTATAGTCCTTAATTGTAGTTTATTATAAAAATGGGTATTTGTCTAAATTTTATCATTTTGGATTATATATTTAAAAATATTTTTCTAAGCTCAGTCCTTCATTTCAAAAAAGAAAAATTCAACCATCATTTCAAGTTCAAATAGTTATTTCTTATGGCTTATAAGACATTTGAGCTTTTATTCACATCTGAACACATATTGGAGACAGATGCCAGATCATCCAAAGCACAATTTTTCTGAAATTTCTTTTGCAGTTGTGAGTAAAGGCCAAGGGATGTGATTTGAGGAAATCAGCCGTACTCTGCTTTAAACACTAGATCCTGTGTAAGGGGATATGGACCCTCTCACCTAAGATGCTTTTCATTGAAGTTACTAGCTCAAGGGGTAGCTGCAGTTTTGAAAACACTGAATTGATGTGGCAATATATATATTGGTGTGTTGAACAATAAGCTTTATGAAGAAAGAGGAGAAAAAACTCAAGTTTCCAATCAGGGTGCAGAAAATTACTTCCCTGAAAATGAGTTATAAAAGAAGAAAGAGAAATGGGAACGTGTGTGCTATTAAAAGTAGTCACCTCTTCTTTTCTGGAGAAGCAAAAGACCTGAACACAAGATGTCTACAAGGTATATTTGGTCTATTTTTCGGTAGCATCAATAATGCCCATGGCTGAGACTGAGGAAAATGGTTGCTATAAATAGTAAATAATTGAGTTCTTGGTACCAACAGCTAATAACTCTATTCACTACAAACTAATGTACAGAACAAACTCATAAAGGACATTTTTGAACGTTGCCTTTAAAGGTTATTTAAACATATTCAGAATATTTTAAGTCTATGTGACAGGAGCCTAACTAAAGTGACTTAAACAATTAACCAATTTAATCAAATAAGTTTCTAAAGTCAGCTAATGCTGTGCTTCCAGTGCTGAAAGATCTGGCTCGGTATGTCTCATCTTTCTAGTCTGCTAACTTTTTAAAAGAACCTTTTTTAAAGCTATTTTTTTCAGTTTTATTGAGAAATAATTGACATGCATCACTGTATAAATTTAAGTCATACTGCATGATGGTTTGATTTGTGTATGTTGTGAAATGATTACCAAAAGAGGTTCAGCTAACATCCATCATCCTATATAGAAAAAATAAAAAGAAAAGAAGAAGTAAAAAAATATTTCTCTTTGTGATGAGAATTCTTAGAATCTACTTGAACAACTTTTCAGTATATCAGGCAGTGGCGTTAGCTATAATCACCATGTTATATTATGCATTACATCCCTAGTATTTATAGCTGAAAGTTTATACCTTTTGACCACTTTTCTCTGTTTCCCACTCCCCCACATGGTCTGCTACTTTAATATCTGGCTAACCTCTTTATGCTTTGAGCAAGATGTCAAATGAGGCTTTGGGTACTACATGATGTTTTATATAGAAAAAATGGGGGTATGAGCTCAGAGCCCTAAAAATTTCCCAAAGAGATAGTTGCTGAGATGTAATTTCCATCAGTTAATAAAGATGCACATAGTTAGTACAGAGCATAACACTATGTGTAGTGGGCCAGCGAAAAATATGGTAATGTGTCAGTGATTTGAGCTCCCATTTATGTAGATGACTGTGAGTTATTCTATTAGAACTACTCCCCCTCAAAAAAACGTAAACTATTTAATTCTGATTTTTAAAGAGCAAAATAATTTAGTATATTGAAACAGCTCATTCATCATATAATGCATTTGATTCTGTCACCTCAAGAGCTTGTTAAATCACTTCCAGCTGCTACAATCAAGGGCCAGGTACTTCTAAGGTCTGGCACTTTCTGAGCTCTATTACACCTTTAAGTATGATTCTTCAATCCAATTCCAGCCTTTATAATAATCAAGTGCCCACTCCAGTTAACTTCAAGGCAACTGGGAACTTAGAATTCTCCATATGTGTCTGTATCTGATTTTCAATCAGACCTCTTCATCTAAAACCTGAAGGTTCTGAATATCTATGAAGTAGTATAGTAACATTTTCACTTAAAGCAGTGTCAAGAGCAGCCTCATGGAAATAAAACTTTGGCAAAACTGAGCTATAGAATGGATACTTCTCCAAACCAAAAGGGAAGTAAGTGACAAAACCGAGACCTAATGTATTCCGTGATTGTGCCTACATGAAATCATTGATCAAATACGCTAGCATCAATGTGGAATTCAGTGTCAGTTTAATTACAAAAAAGATGGACTTCTATGTGTAAGAATCTATACTGAAGAAAGTTTAAAAACAGGCTACATCTAGATATAATGTTTTATTTGTTCAACATGTTTATTAACCATACATTAGGAGTATTGGTAATGTATACATGTATAAAATAAAATATAACTCACACAATAATATAAAAATAACAACATAGAACTCAGTGACCTTTAATTGCTTAGTTCATATTCATTTCTCTTTTTCTTTTTATTGAAATATTTATGTAATAGCTTTATTGAGATATAATTTACATAGTGCAAAATATGCCTTATTCAAGTGTGAAATTCGCTGTTTTTTAGCACATTCACAGGGCACAATCTTTGGGCAACCATCACCACTATTTAATTCCAAGCATTTCCATCATCCTGAAAAGGAAATTTTGTCATTAGTAGTTGCTTACCACTTTTTCTCATTCCTCTCAGCCTAGGCAACCACTAATTTACTTTTTATCTCTGAATTTACATATAAAGGAAATCATAAAATATTAGCCTTTCATGAGCTTCTTTTACATAGTATAGTATTTTCAGGGTTTATCTTTTATTTCTTTTCATGGCTGAATAGTATTCTTTTGTCTGGATGCACCATGTTTTTTTGGTTGATGGTCATTTGGGTTGTCTCTCTACATTTTGGCTATTATGAGCAATCTTCTGTGAACATTCATGTATAAGATTTTGTGTTGGATATATGTTGTCAATCATTTTAGATATGCTAGTTGGTTTAGCATGTCTACTAACATGACATTTTAGTTGTGAACAACCTTCTTTCACATTTAGGAGCTAGTTATCCTCTGCTGAGAATGGTCATCCATGTTCATACTGATTTTGTATGTATTTGATCTATCAGTTACCAACAGAAAGGCACTGATGTCCTCAACAATAATAGTGCATTTGTCTGTCTCTCCTTTCACTTTTAACACCTTTTTTCCTCATGTATTTTGATGCTCTTTTTAAGGATGCATCATATGTTAGGATTATTATATGTTAGAGAATTGGTCCCTGAGAATCATGATTTATAAAATACTTGCTCTTCATCCACAGTTCCTGGCTCACAGCTCTCAAACCCCTTGGAATTTCCCAAATGTTGAGAACAATAAAATATCTTTACTTATGTTACTGTGGTGACTTGGGGACACCACCCAAGGGTAGGGGCTGGTTGCCTAGACAACCACCATGTGGTTTAGAGGTTTGGGACTTACTGTCAACCCCCTCCCACCTTGCACTCCTTCTATCTTAGGGATGTCTTCAAGGATCCAAGGGTAAGTATATATTAGGTCTTAGGAAAAGCCTTGAGGTAACTTCTAAGTATGTTTTTATTACTACCTACTGGTCCTGATCTGGAAGTTCAATCCAGACAATCAATCCAGACAATCCAGACAATTAATTATTGTCATTAATTTCAGTAATATAACCTTGTTTATCCCCTGAACTAGAAGTGAGAATTGCATGTGCCTCTTCCGTGCAGGAGAAATAAGAGGAATCGTGTAGTTTCACTGCTTCAGTAAGTCTCTCAACTCCCAGTGAGCTAGTAAAGTTTGGGCCCATGATGCACAGAATGTGAAGGAGAGCTTTGGCTGGTGTGAAATGGTTATTGCCTTGAGCATGAACTATTGTTAAAAGCCAGTAAGATTGAGGAGTCATTTGCAGCATAACTGAAATTATACTGACTAATGCAGCCTAAGATGATGAATTAGTTTTAAAGAACTGATACATTATCTTTATTAATCCTTACTTGACTATTCTATTATTTGTATCAGAAACCAGGCTTTGCCCATGACACAAAGGAGTTTAGAAAGTAGATGTTCCAAAGATTTAGTTAAATATTTACTTCTTCATAATTAAAAAAAAAGCCTAATACCATATGATCTCACCTTTAACAGGAACCTAATCAACAGAACAAACAAACAAGCATAATATAACCAAAGACACTGAAATTGAGAACAGGCTGACAGTCACCAGACAGGAGAGGGGGGAATTTCAGGGGAAAAGGGGAAGGGTTTAGAGCAACAAGTACAAAAGACACATGGACAAAAGCTAGGGGGGGTTGGAAATGGGAGGGTGGGGATGGGTGGGCCGGTGGGCTGGGATGGGAGTAGAAGACAGAAAACTGTACAAGAACAACAATTACAATAAAATTTAAAAAATATCTAAGGGGAAAAAAAGGCCTAAAACCTGAATGTAATGGGGATAATACCTGAGCAGGCACAATACAAAGAAAAAGTACTTTTGATTCATTGGAGAGTCAATTTAAAAGAGAGAGAGAGAGAGAGAGAGAGAGAGGGAGAGAGAGAGAGAGAGAGAGAGAGAGAGAGAGAGAGAGAGAGAGAGAGAAAAGAAGGAAACATTTTTTTTGGCTTAGTGTATGAAAATTCATGTTCCAGAGTCCTAGCTGGGTGAGATACAGGGAATGGCTATTTCTGAATTTGTTTCCAACTCTGAAAGAGATTACTTGATGCAGCTAACTTGTACTCCATATATATAGCTGGTATAGCCCCAAAACAACTGTCTGAGCATCATGGTGTCACTTGACTGGAACATGGCTGCCAGCTGTGCATCTCTGTGCTTAGACAGTGGCAGCATTTATAGACTGCATGGGCCCCCACATGCTGCCCCCTGCACTTCACATGTACCACTTGTACAAAGAAGAGGCATAACATACAAAACCATAATCTAAATATGTCTGTAGAAATCAGTCAAATAAAACTAACTAAGCAAGGGAAGCCAAAGATCTTAAATATATTATCTTCATATTCAATAGTTTTAGAATTTGTATGTGGTTTAGGGTAACCAACTTCCAACCTTTTACTAACGGTATGTACCAGAAAACCTTCACATTGAATTCCCAAGGTGCATAGAGTTCCTCCCCAGCAATCAACACAATCAACAGTTTTTGTTGTTCACAGTTTCCCCCATGGACTATGTATGGTCTGAGTGAGATGTTTCATCACAGAGTAGTTTTTCACAGATTTTTTTCAGGCCCTAGCAAAATTTTTTGAGAGATTATCTCTTTAAATCAAAATTTTTGTAACTTTTGCTACCAGGCTTTCAACAAGCATTTGTTATTAATAAAGTAAAGAAGAATGTATTTTTAATCAGAAATACCAATGTTATTTTTTTTTAATCTTTGGAAAGTATAATAAAAAAGCAGCACAAGATTTACACGTTAATTGTTTTAATTTCTGAAAATTCAAATGTCCAATCATCTATTATCTATTTTAAAAATAGCTACTTAAAGGTTGGTAGCTCTTGTTTACCTCAATTTGCTGTTAAAATCCTGGTACACCATTACACTTCTACTAACTTTTTAGATAATAATATTAGATCATGTGAACATAAGCATCAGTGTTGTCCTATGGCATTTCTGCGATAAGAGAAATATTCTTTATCTTCAGTGTCTGGGCCGCTGTATGACTTGTAGCTATTGAACACCATACTGGGAACATACTAGTGTGATTAACAAATTATATTTTGACGTCCAGCCAAGATGGAGGCATAGGTGGACACACTGTGCCTCCTCTCACAACCAAGATTAGGGACAACAAAAATATGGAACCAACTAAACAGATAGAAAATTGAATTGTACGAAAGTCCGACAATGATTCACCCAGACCAGTAAGCGGGGCAGAGTCGGCGGCCAGCTGAGAGGGGTCGCAGCAGGAAAAAGCAGTGGCTAGTGGTCCCGGGTGCACAGGTGGTGGTCACTGAGCATGGGGAGGCAACGAGCAGACCAAGCAAGGCGCACAAGGTGGCTGACCAAGGTCACACATTCATGCACAGATAAACCAGGAGAAAATGGCAGCAAGACAGATTGCATAACGCAGGGCCCCAGTGCCAGGAAATAAAGACTAAAAGCACCGATTGAAAACACTTGTGGGGGTTGAAGTGCTGGGAGAGAATCCCAGCCTCACAGGAGAGTTTGTGAGAGAGACCCACAGAGTCCTAGAACATACAAAAGCCCACCCACATGGAAATCAGCACCAGAAGGGCCCAATTTGCTTGGGGAAAGCAGCTGAAGGGACTGGAATCCTAGAGAGCGTGGAGCAAGCCCCATTGTTCCCTCTCGGATCCCGCCCCCACATCCAGTATCACAACCCAGCCTCTGGGTTGCCTGGCCCTGGTGAACACCTAAGGCTCCACCCCTCACTATGTAACCACCGTGACCAGACACCCCCCCCCCAAAAAAAAAGATGGCTCAAATGGGAGAACAGCTCAAAGCCCCAGAGCTAATTCATCTAAGCGACCAAGAGGTAGCCAACCTACCAGGTGCACAGCTCAAAGCACTGGTAGCCAACCTATCAGATGCACAGTTCAAAGCACTGGTGATTAGGAAGCTCACAGAATTGGTTGATTTTGGTTGCAAATTAGATGAACAAATGAAGGCTACAATAAGTGAAATGAAGAAAAATGCACAGGGAACCAGTAGTGATGGGAGGAAAACTGGGACTCAAAGCAGTGGAGTGGACCAGAAAGAAGAAAGAAACAATGAAACAAAAAGAATGAAGAAATAAGAATTCCAAAAAATGAGGAGAGGCTTAGGAACCTCCAGGACATCTTTAAACGTCCTAACGTCTGAATTATAGGGGTACCAGAAGGGGAAGAGGAAGAGCAACAAGTGGAAAACTTATTTGAACAAATAATAAAGGAGAACTTCCCCAATCTGGCAAAGGAAATAGAATTCCAGGAAGTCCAGGAAGCTCAGAGAGTCCCAAAGAAGTTGGACCCAAGGAAGAACACACCAAGGCACATCATAATTCCATTAGCCAAGATTAAAATGAAGGAGAGAATTCTAGAAGCAGCAAAGGATAAGGGCACAGTCACTACAAAGGAGTTCCCATCAGACTGTCAGCTGATTTCTCAAAAGAGACCTTTCAGGCAAGAAGGGGCTGGAAAGAAGTATTCCAAGGCATGAAAGTCAAGGACCTCCATCCAAGATTGCTCTATCCAGTGAAGCTGTCATTTAGAATGGAAGGGAAAATAAAGCGCTTCTCAGATAAAGTCAAGTTAAAGGAGTTCATCATCACCAAGCCTTTATATGCAATGTTAAAGGGACTTATCTAAGAAAAAGAAGATAAAAAATAGGACAATAAAAAGACAGCAAACTCACAGATATTAACCACCACACCTAAAACAAAAGCAAACTAAGCAAACAAGTAGAACAGGAACAGAACCACAGAAATGGAGATCACATGGAGGGTCAGCAACAGGGGAGTGGGGGGAGGAAAGAGGGGGAAAAGGTACAGAGAATAAGTAGCATAGACAGTGGGTAGAAAATAGACAGGGGAGGGCAAGAGTAGTGTGGAAAAGTAGAAGCTAAAGAAATTATGACACATGGACAAGAACTAAAGGGGGGAATGTGGATGGGAGGGGATGTTCAGGGTGGAGGGGAATGATGGGGGACAAATGAGACAACTGTAATAGCATAATCAATAAAATATAATTAAATCAAACTATATTTTAAAGTTTATTTAATTTTAAAACTCACATAGGATTAGTGGTTATTATACAAATCATCATAGATATAGATTTTAATCTAGATAACTTGGAAAACAAAATTAATTGATTTATGTTTTTATTTTTGAGTATCTTCTATCTCAGTGGTCTAAATGACACAGTGAGTTTGGAAGGGGAGAGAAAGGATTATGAATCAATAATTGCAGCTTATGCTGTAAGAATGATTTTAATGACTCTGTAAAAATTATTTTTCCTAAAGAAATTGGAAATGAGCACTTTGTTAGAGCTTTACACTTGAAAGTGCAATAGAATTATAAAAGACTAAGCAAACATAGTGGAACAATGTAAATATAAAAATTATAAAATGCTATATGGTAAATTAAAAAAAATACAGTGTAAAAATTAACAAAATGAAAAGTACATCAGAATCATCTGAATTAGAAAGAATTTTTAGATCAATAATAAAAAATATTTCTCTCTGTATAAAATAGAGATTGGATTATTTCTCTCATATAACCAGTTAGCCATTTTTAGGATCAGATTAAAACTTCCATTTTCTGATGCTGCATTCTCTTTATTTTATATATTCAATTCCTGTAACTAAATTAGTAATGACAAAATAAAATAATATTCTGAGACAGAGCATGTGTTTTATTCTTTATGCCAATTTAAAAGTTAGTTTTTTTCATAGAATTTGCATTTCCTGCAAATTTTCTTCAAGAAACACTTGATAATAGGATGTGAAAGGATGAGAATACTAGGTAAATATATATGAACAATAATAAAAAAGTTGAAAAAAGAAAAAAGAGAATTGGAGAGATAAACAGTAATACTATTCTAAAGATAAATGGAATAATAATTATCTTGGGACTATATTCTAACATATAAGCAAATTGCAGAAAGTCCTTTAATAAGTCGGAAATATTAAATAATTTAAAATCTTCAATATTAAACATTCATACAAAATTATTGCACACTCAATTCCTAAGTCTAAACAAAGTAATTAATTATTTCCAAGGTAAGCATTTTCTAAAATAATATGCTTTAATTTTCATTAAATGCATAAAATGCCGATTACTCTTCTTTCAGATCTGCTTTTTGTGGATATTTAATCTTGTAAAATATGAATTTCAACCGTTTTGGATCCATTTTCTTAATTAAGTTAGACTACAAAGGTGGTTCACATAGCGAACATACCAAAAATATAGACTTCGTAATTGACAAGTTCGGATCATTTTCCTTAGAAGGCCAAAAGATGGTGCTGCTGTGTAGCTAAGATATCTTTCCTCAATAATCAATTTCCCTCCACCGTTCAATTCAACTGCTAAAATGGCGGAAATATGTCTGTCATAAGAGCAAGTAAAACAGGTCCGAAAATGCAGTGAAACAAATCAGGTAACTAACTCAGAGTAGTATCCAAAGATAATTGGACTTAGTGAAAACTGACAGTTTCCTAGTAGCAAAGAGATTGGTAGTCTTTTTTGTATCATACGTAAACATCTCTGAGAATTCAGGCTAAACACTCATCATAGAAAATTCATAGGCTAAAAGAGGAAAAGGAGGGTGAGAAAGAAACAAAGAGAGAAAGACAGACTTTGAAGTACTTGGTTATTTTACGAAGATGCTCTAATTAGTCAAGTATTAATATTTCCATTTTAATAATTTATTAATTTTATAACCTGAAAGTAAAGCTCAAAGTTATTTTTACTTTAAAACTATAAGTTCTTTTTACCATTGACATTAAACTATAATGCTATTTATTATTGTCACTATTTTATGCAGTAGACTTTTCCTACTTCAATTTTTAAATTTTATGCTCCACATCTATATATGCACATACTTATAAAAGTCAAATAGTCCTACAAAATTTATAATAGAAGTTTTTAAAAACTATCTTTCACCTCAGTGATCTCAAATTGCTGCTCCTTAGAGAGTACAGTTTACCCAAGTTTTATTCCTGTATTTTGTTAGTATGTCCTATCTCTACATAACATGATTCTTCTATTATTTCTTGATTACCCAGTGCTCCATTTATCTATTGACTGTCTACTGTGGAAGATTTTCTATTTATTCTCCTTCATATGAGTCCTCTATTTTTCCAATATAGTTATGTCCATAATTTTTGTTAAATCAAATAGGAACAAGGAACTTCTACCCTTCACCACAGCATGGATGGAATTGGAGCTCACTATGCTAAGTGAAATAAGCCAGGAGGTGAAAGACAAGTACCATCTGATCGCACCTATAAGTGGAACCTAATCAACAAAATGAACAAGCAAGCAAAATGTAACCAGAAACGTTGAATTAAAGAACAAACTGACAGTAACTGGAGGGGAAGAGGGAAGGGGATAATGGGGGAAAATAGGGGAAGGGTCATCAAGGAGCATGTATAAAGCACCCATGGATGAAGACAACTGGGAGAGAGGATTGAATGTGGGAGGTGGGGTGGGAAGGGTGGGGCAGAGTAATGAGGGGGAAATGGGGACAACTGTAATTGAACAACAATGAAAAATATATATAAAAGAAAGTTAATGTTTGTGTTATGATTATGTGAACATTATTTGAAGTGGAGCTGTGCAGCATCCTATGATTACATTTAATTTCTGTACAACTTTACATGTTTATACAGTCTGTTTTTTAAAATGTTGAGTACTTATCACTGTAGCTCTGCAGTTTATTATTTACCCCCAAATTCTATTGGTGTTAATTTGCTCTCAACACATTTTAACACATTATATGTGTACAATACAGTATTATCTATATTCACCATTCTGTACATTAGCTCTTCAGAACTTATTTGTGCTAAATAATTGAAACTCCACACCCTTTTTTTTTGGAGGAGGTCACCAAAATGATGTGGTCATTGGTTGTCCCACAGGTTAGAACTGGGTAACCTGGGCACTCAAAGGGTCTTCACCTCCCTCCCTATCTTTGAATGTGAGTTCTGCTACCCTTCCTAAAATTAGAAGCCAGGACACAGCCTTGAGAGAGTAATGTATTGTTGCAACTATTTGGATGGTATATGTGACTGAACCCAGTTGAGGACTCCATATAATCTTTTTAGACTATGGTAGACTGGTGCAGAGATAAACTCATGTTGCAGATGCCCAAGACAAGCCTTATGTGTGAGGCCCTTGCTGGGTATCTCAGCAAGGTGGCATCATCCCGATATGCCAAGGTTGCAGGTTCAATCCACAGTCAGGGCACATACAAGAATCAACCAATGCATGCATAAATAAGTGGAACAACAAATCAATGTTTCTCTCTCTCTCTCTCTCCTTTCCTTTCTGTCTTTCTCTAAAATTGATCAATAAAAATCTAAAAAAAAAAAGAGACCAGCCTTGTATGTAATAAGTTCCCTTGTTTATTAAATCTGCCACCTACCCCTCTGGAGTGATCTTTCCTTGGTCTCTTGCCCTCTATGTGCAGAGCCAGTTTATGAACCAACAATTGGCAAGCCAGGCAGGAGACTGAAGACATGGGCTGTGGGAAAGAGACTACTGGGAGGGATAATTCTGAGTTGGCTGTCAACTTCTATGTAGGGAGGGTGGCTCATGTGTCAGGTGCCTGTGTGTATGAGGACACCACCAAAACACCAGCTGTTTGATCCTGTGTTTGAGGAACTGCTCGCAGTGCTCTGTGGCAAAGAGGGAAAGTGGATGACCACTGCAGTCAGCTGCTCTCTACTGTAGCAGCTTGACTAGTCACTGATGCCCAACCATAGACTAAAGCTTGAGTTAGAAATTTGGAAGAAAAGCTGAGATTGTGGAAGACATGTGGTGTCCACTACTCCGATAGCTTTGGCACTGGTAGACAAAGTGGGAAATAGGATAAGAAATTAAAGACTTCAGTGGGCTCTTTTGCAAAGTGAAGAAGGTGCAAACTGCCACAAATTAAAGTTCAAGTGCTTGTAACAAAGCCAGATTGGGACACTAAGGCAGGGGATCCCTGAGAAAGTGTGGAGAATGAAGAGGATGTTGTGGTGATTAACAGTGAAGTGGAGGAAAGTCCCTGTGCTCTCCCACCCCTAACACAAAGGAAGGCAAAATCATAGCAACAACACCCCCAGCTAGTGGGACAGCTCCCAATCCAAGAAGTATTCATGATGAGAGAAAATATTCCTATTAAACTTACTGATATAGCTGTGAAGTTCAAGCGAAAAGGCAGATCAAGTTTGCAGGCATGGTTAGTGCAGCTGTAGGATGTGGGGGTGAAAGCATTTCTCTGACCTGGCAGGAGGAACAGAAAATGAGCAACATCACCACACACCCTTGTAGAAGAAAAGTCAACTAGGACAAAGTGACCCAGAAGAGGGACCGGGAACTGGGAAAGAGTTTTGTTTAGGTTACTTAGAAACCGCAAAACTGTCGGGTTTCAATTAGGTAGTCATAATTTCTGCTTTGGCTCCTGTACACCCAGCTTCCGATAAGGACACCTCAAGGCTAGAGTTATTTTCGCATCAGCTTCTGTACCTCCTGCTTTTGCCATGTAGGATATGGCATCCAGAGAGCAATAAAAGCCCTGAATTTGGAGACTGCCTCCTCTGGGTCCACGTGTGTAATAAAGCCTCACTCTGTTACCCCGAACTGCGCCAGAGTCATTATTTTCTGAATTATTTTCCGTAACACCCTGACCTCCAGCCATGGTTGCATGACATTCAGAAGGTTCAGGGTACTCACTGCTTATAGATTAGATCATTCTATCCTGCACTGAGACTTGGCCCAATGAGGGGCACCTCCCTGGACTCTGGAAATCTATTATAGAGGATGTACAACAAATTGTAAGGGAGTTGGGAGTGACACAGGCTGTGTATGCTCCTATCTTTGAAAACCCTGATTGGACCATATTCTCTATAAGAATGAAAGCCAAGATAACCCAATCTCCTCCTTGCACCTAGAGTGGGACTTTGATATCCATACTGAGCCCAATCATGGGAGAAGTCATTTATGGTATTGGGCAATTCATTGCTGATCTGGGGGAGACAGAAAAATCCTGGGAATAGGCATAGGCTTGGGAAATACCTACATGATGGAAAGTGAGCTCGAGAAGCCAAAAGTCTACCCCATTTAACTATAAAGAGTGAAAGTAACCTGGAAGCAAATGTTGTTTGAGCTCATTGATGCTGGGACCACACCTGAACAGGTGGATTGGCTGCCCATTGCTGTGTTGGACAGAATGTTACAAAACCTTAATTCTAAATAACAGTTCAGAACTGCCACACCTTCCTCGATCATCTCTGATGCCCTGCTTTACAAGTCCAGAGCTACACAATCCTATCTGGTATGGGTGCCTCTCATGCCCAGGGTATGGGAAGGCCAACATCACCTGCAGGTGAGGGCCATTAGGGCAATCAGAGGCCTCGGTTTGAGTTTAAACTTCAGTGGTCCTCCAGAAATAAACAAACATTGATGGCTTTGGTGAATACTGGAGCTGAATGGATTTTAATACACTGCTAGAAATTTTTCTATCCCCTCAACACCAGCAATTATTACAGACAGCAAAAAATATAGTCAGGAAGGTCTCTCTGATATAGCAAATGAGGAGTTCTCCCCCATGAGTCTATGAGTTTTAACTGTAGAAGACTTACCAGTGGACAGTGGGTGGAAGCCCAGGGAGAGTCACCACCCCTGCTGAGATGGCGGCAGGGGGTGGTACTTACACTGAGTACACAAAAGACCCCCCCCACCCCTCTAGTACTAGATGAGGGGAGGACCTTGGGAAGGCAGGCACATGCATAATAGAAGTCAGAATGGTGGCAGGGTACTAGACCAAAGAGGTTTGTTAGCTTAGCCTGGGGAAAGAAGGGATGGGAGGGGAGGTGGACCCACCAAAGGCATGTAAAAGTTTGGGAAGTTGATTGGTCATTTTGAGAAAGCACCTGGTCCTTCCCACACCCAAGCTAGTATAAACCCAGGGGGATAAACAAGGCTCTCTTGCTCCCTGGCTTGCTGGCTTGTGACTTGCATTTGGATGTGGACTTGCCTTTTCTCTCCATGGGCCACATGGCCCAGGGCATCCAGGAGGAAGCCTTTCTCATTATCTTGCCAATCTTGTGATGCATTTACTGGTGCATTCCCACGCTCACTGGAACTTGAGGCCCTAGCAGCTGCATGGCCTGTTGGCTATGCCAGCCCCACATGCAGGCTCCAGGAGGAGCTTGAAAGGAACAGCAGCTGGGAACAAGCTAAACTATGGGGATGACCATTTAGCAGTTGTCTGCAGGCTTCAAAGGACTGAATTTTAAATTGGAGCATCTCTGGACACTGCCTTTTGTCTTGATCTTACTGAAAAGATGAGGTTTGAGATGGGGAGTCCATCCTCCCAGATTGCCCAGCACCTGAATAAAATCTCTTTCCTTTTGCACCAGCAACTGCCTCAGGAGTTCGGCTTTTGTGGCGGCAGGCAGCAGAACACCCTTTTTTGTTCAGTAATCGCCTACAAGGCCAAGCTCTCCAAGCCTCTGGTGAATCCTGCCTCTGGGTTAGAATAATCAAGCCAGTGCTGGGGACCAGTAGGTCTACATTCCCACAATTGTCTCGCAGTATAAATTGCCTGGAGGGCATGATCAATTTTGCTCTTTAGTTATTGTGTCCTTTTTAGTATTTTCAACCAGTATATTAATGGGGCTTTGGGTGATGAAATGGCACACAGGTCTGTATAACCAATAACACCCCCATTTCATTTTAATGATACATTATGTTTATATTCAGACATAATTGCCTTTTAGGAAGAGGATTTTGTCCTGTATATATTGCTTGAATATAATGCTTACACTTTTTCTGTCGTTCCTTAGTGCATTTCAATTGCTGACCTTTCTACAAGCTCAACTGTTTTTTAGACTGAAAACCTAATTTTATAATTAAATGCTTAGTTTTTACCTTAAAATTTCTGTCATAGAAACTTGCTTTTTCCTTAACTTTGTTTACTTCCCAAGCAAGCACTCCCAGTGAATGTGTTTCTTTTCTCAGATATTCCTGCTATTGTTATAGATAGAAGTCAGTTTTTTTCTTCTCTATTGAAGTCCATGCCATTTGGTTATATCACCTTTTATCAATACCCAGATACTGCAGTTTATCAATATCTAGATTACCTTTAATATTATAAGTAATCGAGATGTGGGCTCACAGTTATCATCTTTGCTCATTTTTCATTGGTAATGAGAGAAAATGCACATTGGCATTGGGGCTAGACTTACTAAAATTGATTTCTAGCTCTGATATTTACCTACAAGTTGGAGGATATGTGAGTTTGCCAATTTTTAACTGAGACTCTGGGAAAGAGATCTCTTTCTCAGCACTCTACTTCTGCCATAACAGCAAACCCAGTAAAAAAGATAAACTACAAAGACCAGAGGTCAATAATCTCACTTGGGTCTTCTTTGACTAGCCAGTCTCCAAGATACTAGCCAGGTGTCCAAAAACATGTAGGGGAGCCCAGCCAAGATTACCTGGACTTCCTAAAAGATCCAGAGCATTATTGTACATGGATTATTTGGCAATGATTTTTATTTATATTGCTCTTGAACTATTATATTAAATGAGTTATCCACAGTCCACGGTCTAAATATTATTACTCACAAAAGCTCCAGTCCTAAGTTGAAGGCACAAATTGTTTATGCCTTCAACATTTCATAACTTCAATAATTTCAATCTTCATTCTAATTCAACCACTTATCAAAACAACTCCAGATCACATTGTATCACTACTTGAAAATTTCCACTTATAAGACTCAAGATAGAAAAATCAAGCTTGTGATTACAATCCTCTTTCAGTATGGTGTAGAGTGCAATAAAGTCAGTAACTATGATAGACTTTGGTAGTTTTAACATTGAGTTGAATTCATTCATATACACAAAAATGTTCTAAATAAAAGTAAGAGACTGGAGGGAATTGTCAGCTTGGTTGGATTTGTTTTGAGTGACCAAAGAAATTTTTCACTAAAACTGATTTTTGATGGATGTTTTTCTACAGAGATTCTGTAGAGAGTTTATTTTAAGTAGATAAGCTTAAAATAGCAAGCCTGCAAGTACTAATACTAACCACAAACCAAATATTTACAGATTAAACTACTGTAAAAATCTCCAGAAAATAATGTCTAGTACTAAATGACTCTTGAACACAGATGGATTTAGGAAACACTCATGGGTTTTGTACAAAGAGATAGAAACTCCTTAGAGAACTCTTCAAATCATCTTCACATCTCTAGAAATTTAGTAGCCCTGATCTTTTTTGAGTCTACAAACCAACTTTAGGTCAAAAAAATTACATCTCAAGAAGCCTGTGTCAATTCCTAACTTGCTCTAAAAAAATCTTGCTTAGTGCTATACTCTTTTTCTCTCACAGTTATTAATTTCAGTGTGCTTTTTGATGAATAAAACCTTACAGTGAATGACTGCTGATTTGTCCTGTATTCTTTATGATATCTAATATATAAATTATACCATTTGTTTTATTTCATGTTATCTTACCCTCATATTCAAAATGAACATCAAATATGTGAGCGACTCAGATCCATAATCCAATGTTCATGGTCAGGTTTCTGGGTCCACTCCTGGTATCAATGAAAATATCAACTAGGTATTGGCAGCTCATGGATCCACAAAACTAAAGAGAACTCAATGCATGTATTCCATGTAGAATATGTGCATGTTTATCTAAACAAATAAAGGAAATTGCAACATCAACATCAGGAAATAGTTCCCTTTCCAAGACTGGAAAGGCAGAGGGGAATGTATAGTCTTTTTGGAGCCAAAGAATTGGGGCCACCTGATGGAAATTGTCATTACAGAAAGATACAACTACTATCAGAGAGTGGTGTCAAAGAAGGGGCAAACAGAAGAACTACCATGATGTCTTTTTGCTTCTGCTCACTGATCTGTGTGTGTCTCCCATGGGATGAGTACAACTAGAGGCCAGATGATAAAAAATTCTAGTGATCCAGTAATAAGGTCAGCCTGGCATAATGAAGAGCAGAAATTGTTAGAGAGTGGATTGTATATGTGGAAGCAAACAGGACTAATCCATTTAGGAGGTAGCAGTTATACTAATACCAAAAATGCAAGAACAAGAATGTGTCATCCAGAAAAACGTTGATGAGAAGAATGTTACATACACACACACACAACAAAACATTATTCCAAAAGCTGGGCATTGAGACATTGTACATTTGTAAAATTAAAAGGTCGGTATGGCTGAGCTGTAAAGTGGGAGGTAGGGCAGGCCCAGGAGAATCTTAAGTGATCCAACATCTAAAACAAGCCTGGAAATTTAAACTTTTCATCCGGGAGCTATAGAAAGACACCCAATGGCTTTAAGCAGAGGTGTGATAAAGTTATTTTTAAGAGCTTTTAAACTACAATGAAGAAAAGAGATTGGAAAGATAAATACAAAGAGATGAATTACTAAATAATTGTAGTGTGTTAGGTGATAAAGAGGATAAGAATAAGAGTAACTATTAGAATGAAGATAGTTATGGCCCTGGCTGGTGTGGCTCAGTGGATTGAGCACCAGCATTTGAACTAAAGGGTCGCTGGTTTGATTCCCAGTCAGGGCACATGCCTGGGTTGCGGGCCAGGTCCCGGCAGGGGACTCATGAAAGGCAACCATACATTGATATTTCTCTCCCTCTCTTTCTCTTTCCTTTCCCTTTGTCTAAATAAATAAATAAAATCTTTAAAAAATTTTTAAAAAATGAAGATAGTTATGGAGAGATAGTGTAAACAATGGATTTGGGGGGAAAGAGAAAGAGAGAGAGAGAGAGAGAGAGGAAGGTGCCTATTTCCTATATGTAGGCATTTTATATGTCTCTATCTTTTAAACTCTCTCCTGTTTCCTACAATATCTTCCTTGTCAAACTCAATTGTAATTATAAACACCTCTATTGTGTCAGTGTAGATGATTCACAGCCCATACTTCTAATTAAAGTCTTTAAAAAAAATCAAGCCTCACATTAGCAGTTAACAAGATATTTCTACCTAAATATCACACTAATTTCTGAAACTCTATATGTTAAAACTGAACTCATTTGTCTCATTCTACTCCTACTCACTTTCCAGATTTTCTGTATTATTTTAATGGTGCCATCATTCCACAAATCTCTTACCCTTAAATAGTGGAATCATCTTTTATGTACTCCCCTTTCTTGATTCATCATCATGTGTAATTACAAAAATCATGTCAGATCTAACTTTTTGTAACTTAAACTTATAACTCCTGTCCCTTCTTTTTTCTACACATTTTGACTCCATCCCTACCAAATTAGGTCACCATTTCTTTGCAAATGAGCAGTTACAATGTCCTCATAACTTGTCTGATTAGATTTTGTTCCAATACATTAGGCAAAATTTATACCTTAACACAATCTTGATTATGTCACTCCCCTGATACAAAATATTAAAATCACTTTTTAATTTTTATTTTTTTAAATTTATTGTTGTTCAGTTAGCATTGTCTCACTTTTCTTTTCCCCATTGCTCACCCCAATCACTCTTCATAAACCAGTTGAAATCCGTATTTGTTATCATTCTACTTATTACATTTTTGTTGTCTTGTTTTATATTCACATTGGTTAAAAATTCCTTTAAAAATCATCAATTTTTTTCTTTCTTATAATTCACTTGCAAACCATGTACAGTCCTTTATGTTAAAACTATCTCATCAGTTGTGTGAGTACAAAAACAAATTGCTATAGTCAAGCATATAGATTTCCTAAATAACATGTTTTGACAATTTATATCTGTAACAAGAGCTGTGGATATTAAGCCATATGGAACTTATTGATATAGTTAGTTATATTGGTAAAACTACTTTAAAAGATTGATTCTATACTGCTTCTTCAGACAAAATTTTTCTCAGGCCTTCTTAACAGTGATAGCTTCTTTTAGACAGCATTATTCTAAACATAAAGGGATTAATCATAATTGGTGAGAAAACAGAAAACATTGACTTCCTGCAAATGAGATTTTTATATCTGTAAATAGGGATAATAGCACTTGCTCTACGTACTTGACAGAATTATTTTAAGAGCCAAAATATGTTAAGAATGTAGATGATATTAAAATACAAATATATTACATACAGATCCTATATCTGTTACTTCAAAATCTCAAACACAAGCAAGCATGAAGAACCTGCTTGTTTTAATGGAGAGATGACTAAGCATCCTTATATGAAAATCTCAGGAGGGTCAGTGTCAGAGAAGAAGGAGATGTGGCAATGGAAGTGCAGAGTGGAGTGATGTACTGTGAACATGGAGAAAGGTACCGCAAGCCAAAGAGTCCCGGATACTACTAGAAGCTGGAAGGGGCAAGGAAATCATTTCCCCCCATGCTCCTCTTCTCTAGAAGAAACCAGCCCGGTTGGCACCTTGAATTTAGTCCAGTAAAACTGGTTTCATACTTACCATTTTCAGAACTTTAAGACAACAAAAGTGTATTTTTTCACCCATTGAGTATTTGGTAATTTGTTAGAGCATCTGAGGTGTTTGCCTATCCGTGGCTGTGATAGTGGTATACATGTCATTATTATAGCTTCATGTGACAACATTTTCTGTGCAAGTTCCTATGAAGTTTTTCTGTCAGCCATACATGTATTTATAAATTAAGTACATATGTTGTAGTAGTACACGTAAACAAATTATTGTTTCACAGTTCCAGATCTTGAGAGTCCAGGAACCTGGTTGAAAGGACAGATGTTCAAGATGTAATTATGGTAATGTGTTGAGTTTTTATGATTTATAATAAGAAGAATATTTGGTCTTCTTAGTCTGTATATGCTAATGCAGAGCTCCTGGAACTCTTATAAATTCCTGAGTAATAAGAGTACTAGGAACATTTTTTAGTCTACTGAGGCAACTCTGGGTGGGCTCCTAGATGGTTTCTGCCTGAGAGCTGGTCACCAGTAAGGCCAAATCATGATTAAAAACTCGGGAGTTTTCAGCAACACCCTCCCCACCACAATAGTCTGAAGAAGGGAGAAGGGCTAAAAATGGAGTTACTGACCCCATCATGCCTATGTGACGAAGTCTCCATAAAAATCCCAATAGCATGGAGCTCAGGTAACGCCAAGGTCAGTGAACACATCCATGTTTGAGGTGGGATCCAATATCCCAAATTAATGGAAACAGAAGATCCTGTGCTTGGGACCCTCCCAGATCTCACTGTACATATCTCTTCATCTGGGTATTCGACTGTCTCCTTTACCACATCCTTTAATAAATTGATCAGTAGAAGTGGTTTTCCAAGTTCTGTGAGCTGCTCTAGCAAATTAATTGAACCTAGGGTAAGGTCATGGGAAACTCCAATTTATAATCAGTTGGCTAGAAGGAGAAGTGATAACTTGGACTTAGTTTGGCATCTGAAATGAGTAAATACAGTCTCATGGGACAGAGCCCTTAACCTGTGAGTTGTGATGCTATCTCCAGGTAGGCAGTGTCCAAATTGAGTTAAACTGTAAGGACACCCAGATGGTGTCACAGAGAATTGCTTCATGTGGGCAAAACCCCTATACATTTGGTGTTAGAAGTATTGTGAGTGTGGTAACAGTGAGAAAGTAAAGGATAAACACATAGGAGGAGGACGATTTAATATTTTGTAACATGATCCTATAAACGATGCATGCATAAAGGAACACTGTAATAATCTAAAGGAAAACTTAACCTTATCTGGGGAAAGCTAGAAAGGTTTCATGGAAGAGGTGATGCTTGGGTTAAGTTATAAAGAATGAGAGGAAACTTTTCAGGGATATTAAGTTTGAATAGAAAATTCTAGGCAGAAAAGAGCAATGTGAAAATTTTTAGCCTATTCAAGCAACTATACAAAAATTGAAATTTGGGAAGCAGAGAGTGATTTTAAAGCAGATGCTAAATATATTAACATTAGGTCAATGAATGCATGCAATGAACTATTATCTCTCACAGAAATTTAAAAAATAAGGAAACCATAACTTTATTAAGTTATAAATGAAGGTGAGTGGAATGGTTAATTTGTTGTATAACAAATGAAAACAAGATTTAAAAAAATATGCATTGTATTTACAAAGTTTCTTCCAGTTATATACTTATATATAAGTATAAGTCTAACAAACCTGTTAGATTTAAGTGAAATTTATTCAAGTTCCTAAACTGATAGAAATAAAGCTTTTGAATAGGTTGTAGAAAACATTCATGTTTGATAGGAAGGTTGTGTTTTCTTTCATTTTTAAGGGACATATTATTAGTTAGTACATTTTTTTTGCACAGCATGGAAAGTTATTTTTTCAAATATTTGTCTGTTACCATTTATACAAATATTTAGGTGCTTAAATGGATTATTTGTTGTTCATTTATTTGCTTTGTTTTGTTTGTTCTGCATTGCTTTTCATTAGGATGTTCCAGGATTATGCAGCTGTAGTCAAGGTCTTTATTTCTTTTGCTCTATTCAGGATTAACCTCTTGCTTTAGCAGTGGTACTTTCAAAATCCTCATTCCTTTCTCCACCACTCTTTCAGTGAAGTATGAATGTCTATTGTTTGCCACTGCTGTTACTCCTCTAATGTGAAGGCCACCTGTCATTGAAAAGAGTTACCATGCTCCAGTGAGGCAGATACGATGTTTTAAAATATATTCTAAGATTTATTTAATAGGTTTGACCTTTCCAGAAATTGTCCTTATCCATCATTATAGTACATGATCAATCATTTCATACTTCATCATCTATAAAGCAAGCATTAACAATAGGGGAGCGAGTTTACATTCTATTTTTCTCTAGAGATTTATATCAAAGCAATTTGGACAGCTCTGGTAATTAAGGATGGGAAACTCAAAAATGTGGACTGATATGACTACCCTTAGAAGGGTCAGGGTCTTAACTGAACTTTTTCAATCTGTATTTTACTTTAGATTTCAGGGACATAGAAAATGGGTGCAGTAATTTTTCTTTGGTTTATTTCTGTGTGATTGGTGTATTTAAATAAATATGCCTTGAATTCTGGCATCTTGGTTAGTTGAAATTTCAGGTAATTTTTATTATTTTTCAAACATATTAAAATAAACAGAGGAATGGTTAATATTCTATGATCAAATGCTGTTAAAATTTAACTGTTTCGTGGTTGATTTGATTATTTTGACTTTCACTGTAGTCTTATTTCAAACAATGGTAGACTTTGAAGGTGTTTTGCTTGGTGAGACTTCATTTAAAATGAATAATTTGGAATGTGTGATTTTTAACTTGAGAACTTTACAAAAATTAACCTTGTGTAAATTAAACTTAAGTTCTTAAAGAAAAAAAATGATCCCTGTCTTCTCAAAACTACAGGGGCACTTCTTGTGGAAGACCTGGTCTCATTTATCTGATATAACTTATAACAATGTCTACTGTGATAAAACATAATGTTTTTTCTATTAGCCAGTGCTTGGGCTCACTAAATACTAGTTGGATAAATAAATATCAGAAGACAGTATGACTTTTTTATTATAGTGTTTTTAATGTCAATTTTAAACTACTAAAAGAGCAGTAGATGGAGAAATAGAAGTGACAGCCTGTTTTTAAAAATTTAAAAAATATAAACTAAAAGCAAACCACCTCCTTATTATTCTCTATCATAAAATCAAATTTAGCAAGGAGAAAAGTGGAAAGACTGCTACAGAGGTAGAGACAACTTGTTACTATTCTGCCTGGACTATTGAAGACAAAATATGTGAAGTATTAAACTTATTTTAAAACATGGTAAGTACATTTAGCCATGTAGGTCATCCAAATTCAAGTTTAAGGATAGGAACAGTCTACCACTCAATGGGAAGCAGAACCTACCTATGCTCACACAGTATGCAGCCCCAAAGCAGAGCAGATCCCCCTCTACTGAGCCTCGGGTAAGAAACTGCGAGGTTTTTTTTTAAACCTACCATGTTTTACATAATAAAATTTCATAAGGTCCTGGCATTATTTATGATGTTTTTATCAGTCCATTTTCTAAACGAAATATTCATTTGTTATCTTCATTTGTATAAATCAATAGTCTAAAGGTTTTTGGTATCCAGTAAAGATAACAATGGTTTTGATTGATATCTAGATTATCTGTATAACATACCAGGATATTTGGAGGGAAAGAAAAAGCAACAACAGCAACAACCAGACCAAAAAAAAAAAAAAAAAGAACAAAACAAAACAAAACAAACTTACTCCTCCAGATATTTTTCCTGCATGATAGTAAATATTTGAAAACATCTGAATGACTAGATCTTTCTCTTTTCATATAGATTAGAGATCAAAACTATACTTAGACATGATAATCTGTCTATAATTGAATGAAATCTGAAATAAATTCACTAGATAGTGGAACATCCTAAATGATCTCAAAAGTTGTTCAGTTTTACAGAAATTCATTCTCTCTCTTTCAAAGTGATCTCTTTGAAATTTTCTCCACTTTTAATGTAATTAATGAGAAATTTCCTCCAATATCTTTATATTTAATTCTATACCAACTAAATGTGAGAATTCAACTTTAATTAAAAAATTTACACCAAACTCAAAAAAAAAAAGCAATAAAAACCGAAGACAAAAAAAAGTGATTGATGCTCTACTAATGAAACAGCTGTGAATGCAAGATATCCCACTGAGATATACCTGAATTCATATCAGCGATAGGTTTTTCTATCTATATTTTGGTTATGGGAAAACACAATTCCATACTTTAGTAATTTTCCACTTGAATCACATTAAAGTTGTATACTACCAAGAATGTTATGTGAAATTATAACTGTGTGTTATAACTTTTTTATAGTTTGAGAAGATTTTGTGCACTTGAAATTTAGGCAGGAAATACTGCAGCTCAAAGGTCAAACACCTAACTTGATCTGTAGCACCTAGTGGGTTACTTTCCTAAATTTGAACCCGGTTTTTCTTTTGTCTAGGCCTTTACTCTTTGCAGTACATTAAGTTGCCATACAAAACAGCTGAGTAGACCTTTTAGAAGAAGATATTAATATTGCAAAAGCTATTGGTCTTTATTTAATGAAAATGATAGTGCAATTTAGAATTGAAAACATACATCCAATGAACAAAGGTAATATTATTTATTATTATTGAACATGAATAGAAAAAAAAAGAAAAAATAAACTTAGTGCTACCCCAACTGCCTCAAAGAGTATAGAAAATTGCCCTTTTGTAAACACAGGTAGTAAAGTGAAAACACTGGATAAAAAATATGATGAATAACTATATTATCAGTGATCTTTAGGCAAAATTGATATGAAAAAAGGTAGAAATAATCTCAGCTTGCTGGACTTAAAACCTCTTTGAACATTATTTTTATTTAGTTAGATTTAAAAGCCCCAAGCCAAGATTTCAGAGAATCTACTCTATATATTTTTAAAGCTTAATTTTAATATTATTAAATCAGTCAAAATACTTTTCACATAGGTTATAGGTTCATATTAGTGCTCTCTAGCTTTAGCTATGAATGGCGTCCTTTTTGTCTGGCAAACAGAAAGCTTAATACAAAATGGCGGTAAAGGACTAAAACCTGGAGAAGCCCCCCAATGGTAAGCATGCTGAATAATATTTGAGAAGCCTCAACACACCCCAAACCAGAACAAACCAGGATTCACAGAGGAAAAAGTGTCTGGAGGATAAGAACTTATGTAGGTAGGAAAAATAAACAGATTTTTAAAATTAAATTATGGATCAGAGAGTCAGGTAATAAAAGATAAAGCACCAACTACCCAAACTAGCCAAGTGAACCAGAGACAAGAACAAGATCAAGTAAAGATCAAATTTAATAATATGGCTCTGGCTGGTGTAGCTCAGGGGATTGAGTGTGGGCCTGTGAACCAAAGGTCACTGGTTCGATTCCCAGTCAGGGCACATGCTGGGTTGTGGCACCAGGTCCCCAGAGAGGGGCATGAGAAGCAACCACACATTGATGTTTCTCTCCCTCTCTTTCTTTTTCCCTTCCCCCTCTCTAAAAATAAATAAATAAAATCTTTAAAAATATATTAAACAAACTTTAATAATATGGAATAAATGTTAATTGGCTCATAATAGGTGATAGAACATAAAAAGTATTGCTAGTTATTTTATACTTCCTTAAAAACTGGATGTTTCTTTATAACTTTAGTAAAACTGATGGGTTTGTAGATGCTATTTATAGGTCAAAAAATCATGTGCACTAATGACTTCAGTACGACATGCAGATCACTTTGGTTTTCTGAAGCTACCTGAATGACACATTTTAACCCTGATTACAAGAATTAACGATACCCTGATGGGTTGAATCTTACCCTTCTGCTGTTGGGCAAGAACAGTCTGTCAATAAGATTGTTTGCCTCTCTAGAATTTTAGTATATAATTAACAGAACTTCTGTAATTTAAATTTACTTTTCATGTTGTAATGACAAGCTTAATTTCTATACCAATGTTTCTAATTACTTTTAATTTTAATTAAAATATTTAAAGAATTAGACAAGAAAGATTACTTGGTCCATTGTGAACATATCTAGCATAGGTGGGCCTCTTCTAAGATGGCATGCCAGTGTGATTTGGGATAGTCCAAGAAAGCAAATGAAAAACAAATCCCAATTCTAAAAGAATCAAAATATTCTGTAAACGTCATTGGAACATTCTTTCAAGTGTGGAAATTTAGGAAACTGATAATTTTGAATGTATATTACTCAAAAACTTCCCAGTTGAGATCTCTCATGGCGAAGTAGAAAGAGCAGAAGCTTATGAATCACAGCCAGGGAGACTTTGTATCAAATTCCTGCCCCATTACCTAGGGTGTGTTATCTAATCTTTCCAGTTCTTAGATGTCCGATTTTAATAATTTCTCCCTTGCAGGCCTATTGGAAGGATCAAGTTAGGTCATTTACTTAAAACTTTTAGCACATAGTAGCTATTTTACCAAGTAATATAAAATGTTTGTTTGTGGCTGAATTTATAAGAAATGATATTCCTGAGATAACACATAAATTTGGGTCTTAAAAAATGCATTTTCAGTTTAGATGTTCATACCAGCTCAATTTAAAATACATAAAGGCATCCCTTAAGTTATTTTTATTTTTGCATCTGATACAAAATTTAAAATAAGTGACTTAATGTTCCAGTGCCAAATACAGAAGTTTCCTTATTGTTCCAAAAATTCAAATATTTTTATTAAAATACATTTGAAAATTGCATATAAGCATTCATACTGAATTCATCCTTTTTTATATTTTAAATCAGAATTTTCAAAACTATCTTTGCACAAATAGCTCCATTACGCCCACAAATCACTGAATCTGTTTAGCATCTTTTGAAGAGGTGTAATTTTTTGAAAAATGTGACATTTGTTTTTGTGCCAGTTCATTTGTCAACATTAGTGTAATTAGCTCAAGTTTCATCAACTAGTTGCTGCAATCTGTTCAGAAAGCAAGTCTGAATTTTGAATAGTTGTATAGACTCCAGTTATAGTTTAAGCTTATGAGATTTGATTTTAGTTCTTATATCTGAAAAAGTAAAGAATACCTTTTAATAAAGTCAGCATAATATTCTTTTAAACTTCTGATTATGTAGTATAGAAAGGAGAATAAGAAACTTCGTAATATCAATAGATATTTTAGGAACAATTTAAAAATAATCTGTTTGAAATTCCCATTTACCCAGAAAATGTATTTTATTCTATTGCAAATAACCACATGAAGTATTATCAATGCATTTATTTTAAATGTGAGAATAGTTCGACTTGGCTGACATCAGAAGAATGGAACAAATATATTAACAATTATATCCTTATTGACAGGATTTTGTCTCCACCATGAGGCAGCAGAAGAAAAAGCTTAGAAAAGACAAATACCATATGACCTCACCTATAAGTGGAACCTAATCAACAAAACAAACAAATGGACAAAACATAACCAGAGAGTTGGAAATAAAGAACAAGCTGACAGTGACCAGATGGGAGGGGCAAAGAAGGGAATAACGGGAGAGAGAAGTGGAAGGGACAAGCAAAGGAACAGGAATGGAGGTCATTCATGGGCACGGGGCATTGACTGTGGGAGTGGGGCAGGACGGGGCTAGAGTGAGCAAGGAGGAAAAAGGCAGGACAACTGTAACTGAACAATTATAAATTAAAAATATGTAAACATTAAAATAAAAAATAAAATCTAAAAAACACTTTATTTTACCAAAATACAATTTTTTGAAACAAATAAAAATACACTTGTCTCCATGCACATTCTTAGCACAGATACTCTTATATTAGTAAAAGAAATTTTAGAAGTTGTGAGAGAAAGGCTTATTTTGTTTTTTCTATGTCAGTGTAGAATATACTTAGAGCAAAAACCATGTTTGAGAAACAAAGAATAGAAGGCAGTATCTCTGAGAATCTGTATTTTCTGCTATTGCAATATTCATTATAACAAATAAGTAGTTTTGTAGTTTCAGTGGCTAAATCAAAATAGAACAACAGGAAGTAGAAAATACTCATTTTTATGTTGAATAACCCAGATGAAAGAATTAGAATTTTAAAAGAAATGACACAAATATCCAACACATGTTTACAGTCAATTTCCTTGGAAAAGCTACAGATACACCATTCCCCCCAACCCTCCCCCACCCAGCCAATGTCCAATACCACTGTCCCTGTTTTTAAAGACTTCATACTCAAGTTAGGGAGGAAATATAAAATGAAAACTATAAAAGCTTATATTTTCGACAAGTGAAGTCCAAATAATATTGCACAAAATACAACTTCAACATAGAATATACAGCTCTTGAAGGAGAGGCCAATTATTTTAGATACATTGGTTGCAATGTACCTTTGCATAGGAATGCCAGGTGACAGGCATCATGGAAAGTATATAGGTGGGAAGCGTCAAGTTCTGTAAATGGAATGTACTTTTGGTGTGAGTTAGAGAGAGGACTTAGATGTATTCAGTTATTGATCATGAAATGAACGTTGGGGGTCTGCTAATTTTAGTCTCAATGCTTATGTCAGTCAGGAGAGATGACTTACACAGCCTTAGCCTTTGATGTACTTAAAGTATGAATACTTCCAGAGAATGTAAATGTCCACAGCAAATTTATAAGATAAACTGACTTGAAGAAAGAAGAATGCTACAAAAATAGTTGTAGTGTGGTTTCTCAAGGTGTCAAAACCCCTTTTGCCACAGGAGATCATGAGGCAGATGGCACTGGACCACCTTGAAAGGCAGCTAGAAGTTAGTCATGGAGTGGTCACATCAGCCCCACAATTCCTCACGGCCCTCCTGATAGAGTTGCAATCACCTTTGTTAATTCCCCAGTGCTCACCACAACTGTGAAGAAACATGGACTTATTTAACATTGGGGAAAATAACTTATAAAGAAATCATTGAAGACTCTCATTAAAATGATGGAAGTTGAATAAATGTGGTGAGAATGGATATCCTTGCCCCGTTCAAGATATTAGAGGGGGGGACATTCAATCCTTCACCATTTAATATATTGTTAGCTGTAGGTTTATGTACATGTATTTTATTAGGTTGAGAGAGTGCCTTTCTGTTAATTTGCTAAGAATTTTTATTAAGAACAGTGAGTGTTTATCAAAGCTACTCCATGATATTGCTTCTTTGGTGTCCATTTTGTGTGGCTAAGTAGCCTGTGGGGTTTTAAACTGACACTAACCACCTCATGCAAGTGTTAAGCCCTAGATTGTATTCTATTTGCTTGTGCCCGAGAGTTACAAGCAAATATAAGTTCCCCATAGGACTTTCCAATTACCCTTATAGTGACCAACAATCTTCCTTGAATCCCAGTATATTACCCCTGTGGGGCCCTTTGATGAAACCCTCACAGAGCTTAACAAAACCCCATTCTTTTTGGTTTAATTGCCCAGTTCATCCTTAACTAGGGAACCCCAAAACGGTCCATCCACAGAACTTAATAAAGGCATGTGTCTCATGTTCTGCCTTTCTGCCTGACCCATGCCCTGACCTATCTGTGCAGCCCTGTGAGGCATGCCTTGTACTTCCCTAGGGCCTGTGAATAACAAACTTCACTATTGCAATTTCTACTGTGGTCTTTTCTTGAAACTCTGCTCACCATCTGGCACCCTGTGCTCCATTTAACCAAAGTTAATTCAACAAAGTTGTAACGAGAACTGAAATTGTATTTTGTCAAATGCATTTCTGCATTCATTGAGATAATTATGTGTTTCTTTCTTACATGGATTATATTGATTCATTTTTGAATATAGAATCATCCTTGCATTTCTGGGATAAACACCACTTGGTCATCCTATAATATTCTTTTTTTATATTGCTGGATTTAATTTAATAAGATTTTGTTGAGGACCTTTGCTTTTATTGTTTATGAGAGCAATTTGTTTCTTATTTTCTTTGTTTGTGTATTGCCTTTATATGGTTTGGGTATCAAGGTAATCCTAACTTTGAAAAACAAGTTGGTGTTTCCTCTTCATCTCATTCTAGAAGAGGTTCTGTGGATTGGTGCTATTTTTTCTTTTTGTGTTTTATTTATCTTTTATTGTTGTTTGAGCACAGTTTTCTCCACTCCCCCCCACCCTCCCCTAATCCACCCACCCCCATCCTCAGTCCTACCCCCCTTTGGCTTCGTCCATGGGTTCTCTATACATATTTTTTGATGACCTTTCCTCTTCTTTCCCCATTTACCCCCTCCCCTCCGGTTACTGCCAGTTTGTTCTTTATTTCAATGTATTTGGTCAAATTTTGCTTGCTTGTTTGTTTTGTTGATTAGGTGTTTGGGAGAATACATCAGTAAGCCATATGTGTATGGAGATATCTTTTTCAAGGATTTTACCTACAAATTCAATTTGTTTAGTAGTTACAAGGATATTCAGATAACCTATTTCATCTTGGGGTTTAGTAGTTTGTGATTTTTGAGGATGTAGTCCATTTTATCTAATTTGTCATAATTACATGCATAGAGTTTATAGTATTCTCTTCTTTTCAGTAATATTTTTGGGGGTCTGTAGTAGTATTCTTGTTATCTTTTTAAAAACATCTTGTCATAAGCTCTAGTGATATTCTTGCTATTATTCTGGATATTAATAACTTTTTACTTCTCTTTTTTAAAATTAATATTGCTATAGGTTTATCAGTTTCATTTTTCTCAAAAAACTAAATTATACTGATTTTCTTTTGTTTTCCTGTTTTTAATTTTATTGATTTCTGCTCTTTCTTATTCTCTCCTTTTGGTTAATTTTAAATTGTTATTTTTTAGTTTCTCAGTTGTACCTTAGATTATTGATTTGAAATTATTTTATAGTGTACATATTCAATTCTGTAATATTTTGCTAAGTCCTGCTAGTTGTAGCACATACATTTTGATGTTGCATTCTCATTTTCATAAACATTTTCTAATTTTTTTCTGAGACCTCCTTTTTACCCACAGATATTTTAGGATCGTGTTCTTGAATTTCCAAATGATTAACGATGTTCCCATTTTTCTCTTACTGATTTCTGGTTTAATTCCAATAAGTTCCAAGAACATATTTTGTATGATTTCAAGTCTTTTAATTGTGTTAAGTTTGTTTTATGACTGAGTACATAGTCTATCGGGTTGAATTTTCCATGTGCACTTGAAATGCATGTGTAATCTGGTGTTGCCCAGTGTTCTATCAATGTCAATTAGATCCAGTCAGTTGACAGTGTTGTTCAGCTATTCTGTAAACTTGTTGATTTTTTTCTTTCTACTGGTTTTATCCATTACTGAGAGAAGTTTAAAAATATTCAACTGTAATTGTAGTTTATCTATTTCTTTTTAGCTTTGTCAACTTTTGCTTCATGTATTTTGAGACTCTTTTATTGTCTGAATATATATTTAATATTGTTATATATTTTAGCAAATTGACACTTAATTCAATATGCATTCTACCTATTGCTTTATCTCTGATTTTTTTATGCTTTGAAGTCTACTTTGTTGAAAATGATGTGGCCATTCCCACTTTCCTTTGATGAATGTATGCATAGGATATCCTGCTCTATTATTTTACTTTTAATCTACTCATATTATTACAGTTGAAGTGAGATTCTTATGGACAGAATATATGTGGATCATATTCTTTGTAATCCATTATTATAATCTCTGTCTTTTTAATAGTTGTGTTTTGATCACTGTATATATTATTATTATTATTAATTATTGTTATTTTTATCCTCACCAAAGGATGCTTTTTCATTGCCTTTAGAGAGAGAGTAAAGAAGAGAGGAAGGGAGAGAAATATTGATGTTAGAGAGCAACATCAATTGGCTGCCTCCCATAAGTGCCTGAATTGGGGACCATATGCACCTGGACCAGGGATCAGACTGCAACCTAGGTGTGTAGTCTGACTGGGACTCAAACCCGCAAACTTTCTGTGATGGGATGATGTCCTACCAACAGTGTCACACCAGCCAAGGTTATATTAATATTATTGAATAATTATGCCTTTACCGGGAAAATGATGGAAGCTTCATATTTAGGTGGAAAATATCTTTACGCTCTATATGTTCATGAAGAGTTTAGCATTCAATAAATGAGCAAAATGGGAGTAATACCTCATCTTGGGTTTTGCATATTTGGGGACTTCTAAGATGCCAGCGAGTGGAGAGACAGCGCTTCAGCCGGCCGGTTTCAGCAGTGGCCGCATGAGTGGAGAGCACATTTCTGCCTCTGTGACTGCCTCCCATGAGGAAGTGCTATGTTTTTATTGCATGATTCTTAGTCACTGTTATTTCAACTGCTCATCACTGGGTAGGTATCATTCAACCCAACACACTTAAAATTCAAACCTACACTTAAAAAGTTTAGTCTTATAAGCATGTACTAATACAGGCATTGTATGGGTGACCATTTTAAAATAACTTTACTACTAGGTGCTGGAAGTGGAAAGTGCCCCGTTTAGATTCTCCTAGAGCTTGTTCAATTAGGGTTTAGGTGGTAGTGAAGAGTTGCATGTTTGGTCAGAGACAAGAATCTCAAAGCATTATTACAAATAACAGTACAGGAAAAGATGGATAAGGCGATGCTCTTTTATATTGGATGGTGAAAAATGATAATGGTGAGGCAAGATGGTTTTAGATGACTATAAAATTAGAAAAACAATTACCCAAACAGTTTCACATGTGTAGAAATTCCTTAGCTGATAAATGCTGAGGATCGTGTGAGTAGAAATTAGATCTATTTTTTTGTTTTGCCCAACTCTGAGAGGTGGCATGAGTCTAAGTAATAAGACCAACTTAGGATAATGAAAAGAGAAAGCAGGTCAAAGGCATGAAGCACTGAGGAAGTCAACTGAACACTGTCCCACAAGTACTCAAGTTTACCGGTTTTCTGCACCAGTTTTTACAACACTCCCTTCTACTCTCAAAATATCCAGCTATCTAGGTATTTATAATTAATTGTTGTCTCTCTAGTTAAGTACTTACATAATATTTGGTAAGAAAGGAATTCATTTTCCCATTAATCAGAAAAGTTTCAAAGTATTTTAGATCATTTTCTTATAAGTAATTTTAATTGCATTGAAGTCTAATGCAGACTCTAATCTTTATTTGTCTCTTTTAACAGAATGATATTGCATATTCTAGTATAAACATTAACCTTCAAAGCTGTATGTATGTGAACCAGTCTGCTGAAATATTTTGAGATTTGTTTTTCTCAACTTGTCCATTCCAAACAATAAAGGGTGATATTAAAAATACAGTATTATGTTAAATCTGTGAACTTTCTAGTCAGAAAGAGTTAGTTTTAATGAAAATTATACAACTTACTACTTTTATGACATTTACCAAGTTACCTCTCTGAATCTTGCTGCCCCTTTATTAAACTGTTTCTCAAATTACCTACTTATGCAATCTATTTCCCTCTGGGAACCTGACTTTTTCTGTATGTGACTATACTAAATTTTAAAAAGCTGCAAAATTTAATTTTTGTTACTCCTAGAAAAATACTAAATGTTGTTTTCTCTCCATTATACCTATAAGATAGATTTAGAAAAAGCATACTGTAGAAACCAGGAATTTACATATTTTTGCTCATTAACATTGCATGCAATGATTCCTGAGTCCAATGATGTGACGTTACTTGGAGCATATGCCCTTGGTGGCTCCCATCAGAGATTCAAAAGTGTGTTTGCTCCTTCCTTATCATGCTACTCATGCTGTATAGATTATTTATTCTAAGGGTGAACTAAGAGCATTAAAAAAGACCCATTTTGAAATTTCACTGAATTATTAAATTATAGTTGAATTATTGTGATAGCTGAACATGACTAAATTATTAACTAATAGCTAGGAGATGAATGGATACTTTATTGGCCTAGCTATCCACTGTGAGATCAAGTGATGTTTTTAATGTAAAGTCTATCATTTCAAAGAAAAGGGAGATTTGATGATAACTTTAAAACTCTAATGTTATGCAGCTCTTTTTTTCCTTCACTTGCTCTGGTTATTTTACTATTCTAGTGCTTAAATTTCTATCTTTATACTTACTGCTCTTATGGACCCCAGGTCAATGCAGCCAACTGCCTACTCAGTATTTCCACCTGACTGATAGATAAACACCGAAGACTTTGAATATCAGAGTAAAACTCTTTATATCACCTCCAAAATTTGCTCCTTCTAATTACCATTAAATGAAAACTCCATCTTTTCATTAAAAACTTGGAGAGCATTATGCTAAGTGAAATAAGCCAGGCGGTGAAAGACAAATACCATATGATCTCACTTAGAAGTGGAACCTAATCAACCAAAACAAACAAGTAAGCAAAATACAACCAGAAACATTGAAATAAAGAACAAACTGGCAGTAACCAGAGAGGAAGAAGGAGAGGGATAATGGGAGATACTAGGGGAAGGGCCATCAAGGAACGTGTATAAAGGACACATGGACAAAGCCAAAAGGGGTAGGTAGGTTTGAGGGTGGGAGGCATGGATGGATGGGGTGAAAATAGAGACAACTGTACTTGAACAACAATAAAAATAAAATAATAAAAAAGGTTATTCTAAAAAATAATCATAATACTAAAGAATAAAACTTACCACAACCTTGCTTGCAACATACCCTTCGACCCGTCTCCCTCTCCTAGATTTTCACTGCAGTCTCTGACTGACTCTACTACTCCCAACCAAGCCTTCTTCTGCCTACTCTGAATACAACAATGACTTTTTGTGTTGACATTTGAATCAGATCATGGCACTATTTTGTTCAAGGCCCTCCGATGATTTCCCACCCCACTTTCAGCGGAGGATGAGCTTGATCTGCTTTACCTGATCTGCTCTCCTGCTAGCTTTCTGACCTTGGCTCCTGTGATTCAACCCCTTGCTCACTCACTCTTACTGCACTCGCCTTCCTTAACGTTTCTGAGCTGGCCAGGCATCTTCCTTGGTAGAACATTTGTACATCTACCTCTATGGCCAGGATTGCTCTTCCTGTGTTCACATGGCTTCATGGCTTGTTGTCTCTGCTCCTGCAGACCTTTATTCACATCAATTGCAAACACTTTGTTATTCTCTGTACTTACTATATTTCTTACTCTTTCACGTGCACTTTTCATAGTCTTTATCACACCATTTTTTATATGATACACTTTGCAAAGACAATACTTTTTTAATAAAGTCTGTTTCTCCCTTTAAAAAACTCTCAGAATCTAAGATCTATGTCGGCAGGGGTTATTGTTTGATTATAATCTTAATCACAATGTCTAGAAGGATACTTGACACTTTGAAAAATTCAATAAATTTGTGTTGAATGAATAAATGAATATAGAACATCAGCCACAACATTCTAATAATAAAAAATAACCTTAGATTTTCATGCTTAATTCTTAGCCATTTGCTTTCCACTTACCAGTCTACTCTATATACCCCAACTTTTAGTATAATCATGTGAAATACTGTCTCAAGGTTCTGGTAACAGTATTTTTGTTCTTAGGCTGATAAGATTATCATAGGCATGAGATAATTGGCCTTGTAATTTTTGCCACTAATTAGTAGTAAAGGGCTGGACCCACCTATTGGGAAAAGTTAGATCTGCCACAAATTCTGGTAATGAATGATTCATATTGGGTTCCTGCATTCATAAGTAAGGGAATTTCATCTGTCTACAACTATAAGAATATTCTTACCTTTGCTGGTTTTTACTACTTCAAAAATGCAATCTAGTAACTTGAAATAGCAGGGTAAAACATCTAGAAAAAAGATTTCCCAGCTTCAAATAAATACTAAAATTTAAAAATCACACTAACTTGTTTTTAGTTCTTAAGAGGTTCAGAAAATTATCTTATTAAACATTTATACAGTTGTATTAATTTTACAACTTAAGCTTATTTACCAGTCGATGTCTTCTTAGAGAAAATATATCGAATCACAACCTAATATAGCAATTACCAGGTATTGGTATATTTACTTACGTACGTAATTGATTTATTTACCATCATTAGTGTTGGATTTCATTAGCTTTAACAATTTATTTCTGAAATCTAATGATCCTGTAATTTAAAAAAAGTTGTTTTAAAAGTACTTATCAAGACATTACAAGTAGACAAAACTTAAGAAGATACTTCATGATGAGAAAATGCCACATGGGTACATGCCATTAGAACACAGAGGACATCGTGAGGTCAAATTCAATGTGTAATTTACTCCATAGAAAAATACTAAAATGATGGAGAAATAGCTTTCTGTCTATCTGAATCAGGAATAGAATTAATGAGAACTGGAAAAGTTCTTATAATTCACCAGAGTTAATCTTTTGTCATAGGGGAGAAAAATAAGACCCAGATTTTTTTTTAAATGATTTAATTTATTGAAAGCAAGATTCCATTCTGTATTACTAAGCCAAGATAGTTTACACATAAAATAACTCAGAAAATATTTGTACAGTTGAATATACAAAGTCACAAATTGGCAATCTGCTAAAACTCTGTAATGACCTTTTAAAGACATTAACTTAAGGACAGCATCCTGCAGTGCTTCAAGATACAGTATATGTTTTTTTCTTAAAAAAATAAAATAATGCCCATTATATGGTTTTGTGTGCCTGATATCTAGAGTACATAGGTCCAAAATCAACTCTTGGAGGTAGGGGTGTCCACTCTCACAATCCTTTCTTGTGCTTCACCTTGACACTAGGGGCTTTTCAACCCATACATTTTCAGGATCTATGTGATTACATGTTTTGGTTTGTGGGGGGAATAGAGGAAACTTCTATGACAGTACAGGGTTATAAAGCTTGATTGCTGTGTGGGGATCTCTTGCCAGAAGACTAGAGGGGAAAGAAAGGAGTTAGGTATATTGGCAAAGGTGATTGATCTTTATTATCTTGAGAATATAAGATTGTTGCTACAAATGGTGCAGGGAGCCGTTCGAGCTCACTGAATTTGCTGGGATGCCTTTTAGTCTTCCTGCCTTGGTGACAGTCTTGAAAGGGCAATTGCTGTCAAAGCCAGACAAGGACATGGTAATAGGAGCTCAGTCCCTTCAGAAATGAATGCCTGGCTTAACGTTCTTTTCCAGAAATCAAATTATTGTTGTGATAACAGCTGCAATAGTAAGGATCTAAAACTTTTCTCAGCAACACTCCTTTTTTAACCTTCTATTTCTTTAGAAATTATGACTAACCATCACCTTCAAAAGCCAGTGATTGACAAAAGTGAATCACCTTAATGTGGGCAATGAGTAGATCTGAACTGTGCAAAAGGTGCACTGTAGCAGATGGAATCGATAGCCAGTGCTTTTTCTGTGTGTTCAGATCCAATGGTTTCTCACTATAAACACCTTCAACAAATTGCTTAAGGGTTTTCTGTGGCTGCTTGAAAACGCTCGGCATATGCTTACAGAGAGAAGGGGCTGCCATATGTATTGACAGTTAGCACTCCAGTTTTCTCACAGCTTGTGTGAGACAACTCTGTTTTTTTTTTCTCTACAGCCACCCAGATGTTCCCATGGCAATTGAGCCCTAGGTAACCACAGCTGCAACCTGCTCTTTAATACATTCCGTATTGATGTTCTTCCCTGTTTCACTTCTCTATTCCTCTGTTGGTACTTTCTGGGACCACTTTCCTAATAACTACTATTTGCAATCAAATCCTTGTCTCAGTGTCTGCAATTGGAAAAATCTAACCTAAGACCTATTGCATGTCAGGTAAGTGTGTTAAGGAAAGGACATCAGGATTGGGTAAGGAGAAATGTTAATAGAATTGTGAAGTATTGATATTTTAGATAATTTTCTTAGGTAAAGCTTAATTGAGAAGCTGATATTTAAGCAAAGATCTGAAACTTTTGAGGGAACCTGACAATGTCTGAAGGCAGAATACGTTAGGCAGGGACTATAGGAAAAACTGTGAGACTGAAACAATTCTGAAATGTTTTTGAAATAATGAGATGTCTACGACTCGGGAGCAGAGTAAGACAAAGAAAGGGTAGTAGGAAGTGAAATCAAAGGACATGAGACAGTGATAGCATTAGGGGAGATTGTATTGAGTCTCATAGGTTGCTGCAAGATCTTTGCTTTTTGTTCTAAAATGTACACCATAAGAAGGTTTTGGATGATTTTATCTCTTAGATTTTTAAAAGATTCTCTTGGCTTTTGTGTGAAGAATGGACTCTATTGAGACAAAGGCGCAAGAGGGAGAAAGTTATTACACAAGAAATTAATGGTAGTTGTACTAAGGTGGTAACAGTGATTGTGGTGGTAAGGGTTTAAGTTCTGGACATATTTTGACAGTAAAATGAACTGAATTTGCTTGAGGGTTACAAATAATGTAGGAAAGAGAGTGATCAAAGGTAACTTCAGTGTTTTAGACATGACAAACTAAATGCAGACAAAGATACAGGATACATGGACAGGAACAGATTTTATGAAGAGGGGGTTTAGAGTACTCCTTTAAATATTTTGAACTTATACACATTATATTATTTAAATATTGATACTTAGAAAAAATGCACATGTGTTCTGATGACTATTTACTGATAACTTTGAATTAATATTTTGAACCCAGGCATTTCTCTGGAAATTCATACTCTTATATACAACTGTCTATTTGACATCTCCTCTTGGATATCAAATTCAGTTTGAGATGCTCCTTAAACATCCAAGAGGAGATGTCAAATAGACAGTTGTATATAAGAGTATGAATTTCCAGAGAAATGCCTGGGTTCAAAATATTAATTCAAAGTTATCAGTAAATAGTCATCAAAACACATGTTATGTGCTGTTTTTCTAAGCATCAATATTTAAATAATATAATGTGTATAGAGGCAATAATTAGAATTTTAAACTCTCTTGATCCTTTTTATACTCTCCTCTCACTCAACACTGATTATTGATTGAGACTCCAAGTTGTTGAATAGAAGATAAAATCAATCAGTTTTTAGTTGATACAAACCTGTCACATCATCATAATAAAAGATAAGTTAATTCAAAATATTAAAGGTTTTTGAAGGAATAATAATTTATACTAATAAAATTGCATAAACAGAAAAGTCAAGGGTAATTTACAATGGCATGATGTGTAGCTCCAAAATAAATGTTATTTGAATTAATGAGATGATTGCGAAAGGAAGAGCCAGAACAATGCCCCCATCACTTTCTAAATAACCACAAAATTCTAATGAGGATTCATTATTCTATCCTGTCAAATGGACAGTCTTGTGTGTTTGGACAAGTCCTTAGCCCTATGATTTCAAATGCTTTTGAAGTGATGTTCTCATAGTGATGTGAGCATGTGAAAAATGAAAAGTTCAGTACATCTGTGAAAAAGTGGAGAGTTTGTTATGTAAGAACTTATTGTGTACCTAAATAATTTGATTATCCAAGTCATTCTGTCCATCCTACCAATTAAATTGCACATGTTTTATTCGGTGCTAAAGCTGATATAAAGGTTTTTAAAATGACTCAAGTTATATGTTATCCCAGTGTGAGAGAAGCATCTTTTCAAGTGGCACAACCTCATGGGTCATTGCCTGTAACACAGGAATCTGCTACCTGACCCATATGACTGAGGCTACCTCATCCACTGGCATGGCTGAAGTACTAAATTATGGAGACCTTTGACATTAGAATAACTCTATGCTCAACTTGCATCAGCATTACAGAAGAAATACAATGAGAAACTAACAGAGTAGTATCAGGTCTCAATTAGAAGAGCTGCTTAACTAGATTCCTGAGTTTCCTTGCTGTGTGATTAGAAATACAGATTTCTTGATTCTTAGTCTCAGCAAGCAGGAGATAGATCCTTCCAAGGGAGTGGAGTAATTTGGGCATGATTATTCTTCCTCTGTTTATACTTTATTCATTAAGAAAATTTTGAAATAAGGTAATAAGGGTTTTTGTAAGTAGTCATGTTTTAAGGCTCTTGGGCTTTTAGGCACATTCTCCAAGTAAACTACTAGCTCCATTTTTTCTTTACTTGCCAATCAGAATGAGTCCATGGATAGAGACATGGGTAGATTTTCTACCAAATATTTTCATGTTTTACCATGAGTAAGACATGGTTGCTGTTCTAATATATGTTTGGGGAGTAAGTATACATGTAAAATGATACATAGATCCCCAAATTCTCCATTGAGCAATAATCTCCCATTTTCAGTAGGAAAGACACCATCAGACCCGCCACCAGCCTTGGGGTATGCAAAATAAATAAATCAATGACTATGTCACCATGAACTGTCCCCGTGTACAAATAAACACTAAAGGTTTTTATAGGCAAGTGTCAAAAGGAAGCACACTTGTACTTCATGGGAATTTAATTCTTAATGCCAGAGCTAAACAATGAATAAAAATTACTTTTATATAAATTAGAGAATTTAACTGAGGTTTTTAACTCACTGAGAAAAGTATGCCAACTTATCAATTTCCTTTATTTTTTCTGACATATAGGTAAAAGTTCATAATATTTTAAAATGAGAAATTAAGTAATCTTTAATATAAATTTATAACCATAAACTTTAAGAATCCATAAGAAAAGCCAACTTAGAAAATATCCAACTTTGACATGCTACTTATCCATGTTTCCAGAGAATGAGCACATTCTGATAATCTTATGGATCTGAAAAGAAAGTTGCTCCTCATGGTGTATGTAATACCCTGGATTTGACAAATCAAGCCCTAAGGTAAGTTTTTATAACTATTATTGTGGAGAGAGGGTAATTTTCAGGAATGCTAGGTTAGGTCACATAAATTGAGAGAATAAGTCTGATTTATTTGTAACCCTGTTTTAATTTTTTTTTTTTTTGGAAAAAAGAAGTTTACACCGCTATCACTCAATAAACAATACATTCTTTTCTGCATTTGTAAAAATGTGGAACAAGATTTTTGTGTTTCTGTTAAATGTCTGTTATATATTCATGCCTACCTTTATTTCTGGCTGCACTATTAACGCAATTTATCAAAAGTCTTTATTGCTATTTAGTTGTTTAGTTATAGAAATGCCCCAAATGCTCATATTCTCTAAGCAACTCAAATTTTAATCTTCAGCTTTATTTTACCATTTCCATTATGCTTTGACATTTTTACATTTTTATATATTTATTTTAAGTGTCCCTGGTAGTCTGTGAAATATGTAAGGAATAATTTTAAAAGAATAATTAGTGAAGTGTATTCATTGTAAAAACTATGGAAGACAGCTCATTAAGTATTTTTGTATATTTGCTTTTGTTTGATTTGTGTCTTTTTTTAAAGCTACAATTCCACCACCATACAAATTTTGTTATATATACATGCAAATTTTTTCCACCATCTATTTTAATTGATATAACACTGGTTTATAATATTATATACACTTTAGGTGCAGCATTGTAATTTGCCCTGTGGATACCGTGCTCAGCACTGAGCCTGGTTTCCATGAGTTACCATACAATTGACCCCCTTATGCATTTTACCCTCCCTCCATATCCTTTCTCCTCTGCTCACCACCAACCTGTTGTTTGTGTAATTTGCTTGTTCATTTATTTTAGTTTTGCTTTTTATGTTTCACATGTTAGTGAAATTATTTGGTACTTGTCTTTTTTCTGTCTAACTTATGTCACTTGGCATAATACACTCAAGGTCCATCCATGTTGTTACAAATGGCTGCATTTCACCTTTTGCGCAGCTGAGTAGTACTCCGTAATATAGATAAAAGGTGGGCAAAGTAGGTCTGCAGTTGTATGGGAAAGTGTTTATTCTTGTATTATTATCTATTAGTTATTACATTATTTTCCATATGAACTGCTTTTACCCATACCTGTATGTACATGGATAACACATCTTTATCCATTTATCCTTCAATGGACACATAGGTTGTTTTCATACCTTAGTTATCGTAAGTAATGCTACAATGAACATAGTTGTATATTATGTATCTTTTCAAATTAGTGTTTTTGTATTCTTCTAATATAGATCCAGATTTTTTTCATTTGTGTTCTTTATATCATGTTAATTGTAATCCAGGAGACACATAATGAGGTAGTTTATGTTATAGTATGATTCCTTCAATAACCATGTGTCTACTCCCTTTTACTTTGAGAAGGAAAGGAGTTCACATTGGTCCACTCATACATCCCTAGCACAAATTGAGCCAATTAGAGACTTTCCCTAGGTAGGACCCTCTCCTTTCTGGATATAGATATATTCATATACAAACACAAAAATGTCAGGGGCCATGATTTCCTCTTCTGTGTTTAGAATTGTGCCTATAGAAGGAGAAAGTAAAGCCAACATTCAGAGAAGGCAAGATGATAAATAAAGAAAACTTGAAGGCTCTGGGATCCTTGGTTATAATCTTTACCTTCATGTTGTCTTGGTTCTGTTCTTACAAACTTTGATTTTTATTTAGCTTTTTTTTTAAAGTTCTGTGAAGAGCTCTAAATTTACCTATCATTTTATAAGATAGGTGATTGGAATCTCTCATCTGTGCCAAACAAGTTCTGACCAATGAATAAAGAAAACAAATATGCCAATAGCATTTTGGTTCTTTTCCAAGTACCAACCACATCCAATCATTTTTAGTTTTGAGTTCAATTGCTATCAAGCATGTTCTGGATAGGCCTGTTGTTCTAAGCATTATAACATAGATATTTACTTTCTATTAAAATAAATAATGGCTATAATATTCTATACTAAGGTTGTATCATATTTTAATTAGTTTCTATATCATGGGACAATTTCTACCAATTATACATAATGCTAAAATGGACATTTGTTCAGACTTTTACTTCTGTATTTTAGCTTAATACTAAAAGATAGATTCCCAAATATGGAATTCATATGTCAATGGGATAACCATTTTAATGACTTTAAATTCCTATAGACAAATTGCTTTCCAAAATGGATGAACCGATGATTTATTCCTCAACCAGAACTATTTCCACCATTAGGTAGTATTACTTTTTCAATACTTATAATTTAGAAAGTAAAAAGTTATAACTCATTGATGTTTTAATTTGTGTTTATTTGATTAACAGTTAGGTTAAACATCTTTATATATGGTATGCTGTTTAATACACTTGACCTATTTGTATAAAATCAAATAACAATTAATGAGAAAAACTGCTCATATACTGACTTTGTGTAAGTTATACAAATCATTAGTTCCCTGGAGTTTAATGCTTAGATGTTAAAAAATCAAACTTATTTTTTGTTAATTACACTAAAAATTTTTACCTATATTTAGACATTGGTGACAGAGAATCTTCATGTAAATTTACTAAGCATACTACCTATGCTGGAGTTTGATTGAAAATGCACTGTTAAAAATGTCTCCGACATATGTAGATGAACTATAGTGGTTAGTTATTCAACAGTGAGCAGCACAGAGGTATTTCAGACCTCTCTCCTCTCCGTTATCATGGGCATCTTAGTACGAAAGAAAGCATCACTCCCAATAGCAGGTTTAAAAAAAAAATCGCTCTCTCTCCAAGCAGCAGTGTGACTTTTGACACTTTCAGGCAGATTAAGAACTGAAGTCACAGTGGGCAGCCATAAGAACCTAAACACACTGAGCAATGGGTCTCTCCATTGGTGGGAGGAAATTAGTGGCCAAAGCCTTTAAAACCTTGGATCAATGGTGGTGATGTGCTACAGGGAATCTGTGAGCAAGCTGCTTTCTTTTCTATCTCACAGGGGGCATCAGTAAAGAGTGTGATTCGTTGAAGTCAATAGAGACCATTGTGAAAGTAGTGTGTATGTGTGGACTTAAACTAACCTGAGGTAGAGCTAAAAGGGAAATAAAATATGTGGCTAAATCTGTCCTTATTACTTCTTACATTTAGATCAAAAAAATCTTCTCAGACACCTAACAAAATGAAAATAACAAAACTTTACAAATGTGCAAAATCATATTTTTTTATTTCAGAAATAATCTAGTTGAGAAACATTTTTATTTCAGGAATAATAGGGAAGACATATGCTCTCCCTTCTGACTTGATGAAAAATGACAGTCTCCAGTGCATCATAATTGACATAGAATACAGGGAGATATGCTAGAATGCCAAAAGCAGGGAAGCAAATATGCAGCTGAATTCAAGTCCAGATTGGTTACATTAAAATGTATTACAGGTTGGAAGGTTCCATTCTGCTGATACAAAGGTTAACCTTGAAATTTTCCTATCTACCCTTTTTT
>PVKU01004601.1:101380-142961 GCA_004027475.1 Anoura caudifer | reverse complement strand
GGCAATCTCTTCATTGCTTAGATAAATTGGCTCTGGGGCTTTGATTTGTTCTCCAGTTTGAGCCATTTTCATTTCTGGGGGGGGGGGTTGTTTGTTTGTTTGTTTTATCTAGTCGCGGCTGTTACGTAGTGAGGGGTGGAGTGACAGGTGTTCCCCAGGGCGGGACAGCCCGGTCGCTGGGAAGTGACGCTGTATGTGGGGGTGGGGTCTGAGAGGAGATAATGGCGGTTGCTTTACTCACTCTCAGATTCCAGTTCCTTTCACCGCTTCCCCTTTGCCTGGATTATCTGCGTGTGAATGTGGGACCACCCGGTCAGCCAGCCGCCTTGTGCAGCCTCACTGGTTCTGCACAGTTGCCGCCCGGGGCCCGGGGTCTGCTAGTCGCCACCTGTGCACCTGGGGGCTGCCAGCCACTGCTGCCTGCGTGCCCGTCCGCACCTCCGCTTTTTCCTGCCGCGACTCCGCCCCTCTTACCGGTCTGGATGAATCATTGTTGGACTTCCAAACAGTTAGATTTTTCTGAGTTCTGGTTGTTTTCTTGTTTCTAAATCTTTGTTGTCCTTAATTTTGGTTGTGAGAAGAGGCGCAGTGCGTCTGCCTACGCCTCCATCTTGGCTGGAAGTCTCGGCATTTCTGCTTTCATTCAACATCATTATTGAGGGTCTTCTGGGTGCCAGACATTCTTTTAGCTACTACAGATAGGGCAGTACATGAGACACAGGTGAAGCTCCTGCTTTGTAAGGCTTCCATTCTTGAGAAGAAGATTGACCACAGGTAAATGAACAAGTATGCAGACAGGATGGTTTCAGACAGGTTGGGTCAGGAAAAAAAAAACAAGGAAGGGGAGACTTTAGGTGGGGTGATCAGAGAACAGAAGTGTTCTCTTGAGAGGTGATGTTTGACCTGAGGTCTGAGTAATAAAGGAGGAACCAGCTGTGCAGATATGTGGGTGAAGGGGCATCAGAGAAGAAGGATACTGGCCAAGGGAAAGGCAAGGACAAAGGCTAAAAGCAGAAATAAGCTTTACATGATCAATAAACAGGAAGAATTGCAGGGCAGCTGGAACCTGGTGACAAATTATCCATACTTTAGTGAACTGAATTGAGCTTTTTAAGTATGTAGACTTTGCTTTCAAAAACAGATCATCAAGCAGAACAGCTGGATGAGGAAAATGGGGGAAAACCTTAGAGAAGATCTAGGAAGGTGATGATCTTGAGAAAGTTCCTAAGAGAAGCACGATGTTTGGATCCCTTTAGGGTCTTCTTTGCTGAGTGGGGGGCCCCAATGCCATTTCATTGGGTTTATCCTGCAACAGTGCAGTGGTTTAAGACCAAAACACTGTCCATGCATGAAATCTGCACCTTTCGGAAGTGGTATTACAGTGAAAGATTTGATGTGGCCCCAAACCTACTGGGACTTGAAAAGCAAGCGTAGACTCCCATCTGAAGTTGCTTCTCCAGCGAATGAAGTAATTAATGGGAGACAGAACAAAGGGTGGGGATGAGAATCCATTCCTGGGCTTTTTCACATATTTCAGTGAAATGATGGAGTAATTTCATATGAAACAATAGAAGATAAAACTGAATAGGAAAAGGGGTCTTGCATCCTCATAATTAAGAACAAGGATCCTGGAGTCAAACACGATCAAGTTTCAAATCTGTCTTCCTGACTGTGTTACCTCTGGCAGGGTACTTGGTCTTTCTAAGATTCAGTTTCCTCATCTTAAGTTTGGGGATGATAATAGCACTTAGCAATTTAGTAATAGCTATTTAGAACTGTTATGAGGATTACATGAAATGTCGCATTTAAGTGCTAAGTGAACCATCGGCCATACAGAGAATAATCTGAAAATGGTATCAGTTATTAGCTATATTAGCAATAAGCTGTGGGGAGTTTTAAAATGAGTGATTATGTGGGTGGGAAAGACAAAAAGTGGTCAGAAAGCAGTTCCAAGTGTTTTGGAGCCAGGCATCACATGCCTGGTGCTAAGCATTGTGGTATCTGACAAAGTGCTGCTCCTTGCTGGGCCTTACTTTCCCCATCTGAAAGTCAAAATGGGTGGCAGGACAAGATAGTAAAAGTTCTCACATGCACCCAGCCCTGAAAATCTACTGTGTGATCAGTTAGTCCAACAGACCTGGCACTGGGTTGTGATCTAAACCTAAGGAGTCCAGTTGTCCTGGTTGCCCAAGGTCAAGGGGTTTCTTGGGGTGTAGAATTGGCATTTTCAGTGCTAACTGAAAGTCGTGGGCAGACTGGGGTGGTTGCTCACCCTCCTACAGTGCTGTTCCCAGGAGGAGGCCAAGGGAATGGGAAGAAGCCTTATTTAAATAGTATCTGATGGGCGTTCTGGTGTTCCCCTATCATTCCCCACATAGTCACTTTGTTAAGGTCAGGTCTTTGCTTATAATGTGGTCTTGGTCCCTTCATTCAGAATGTGACAGGAATGGAAGGAGAACTTTTCCCATTGTCGCCCTCAATACTGTTTCGTGATGCATAAAAATGTAAAAATGCCTGCATGTTAAAAGTTGAGAAAGAACCTTCTAGAGCTGACTGACTTGAGTATTCATAAGGAGGACGATATTATTTTCCTTCCAGTCCCAGCCATAAGTATTGAAAGTTCCAAGATTTCCCCCAAGGTTTCTTGAAGTGACTTTGGGACAGGACTGGGGTACTCCTTGCAGTGTGCTTTTCCTGCCCCATCAGCATATGGTGAACCCTCTCCACCTCCTTGTCTCCCTCTCACAAACTCCTACTCATTCCAGCCAGGGGACCCCATGCTAAGAAGCTTTTCCTTGCACCCCCCAGGTGGTGTTCAAGGCTGACCCTTCTGTGCCCCCATGTTACTTTTTTTTCATAGTCCCACCTGAGCCTTTAACAGCTGGGCTATAACTATTTAGTCATTGCTTGTTCCCCATAACTCTCAGAGTTTTCCTACAGCCAGTACCTGGCGCCAAGCTAACAGTGGGGCCGGAACCACAGTTTGTGTTATATTTAAAACCCAGTGCCCAGAACAGCTGTTGAAACTGTGGGATGCATCCTGCCCTCTGTCCTGTCTGCTGCTTTGGTTCATTAATGCAAAACCTTCCAACACTCTTCTTTTCCGTGGGAAAAATAAAACCCATTCATATAATTTCAAACTTTAGTCTGTTTAGCTTGCGAGTCCCAGGTTTTCTGGTGTCAGGGCACCAGTATGACGTGAAAGAAGCAAAATTGCAACAGAAGAAAAGAGTCTTGTGGAATGGACACTAAACCAGGGCCAGTTTCACGACATGTAGCATGGGCACGTTCAAGTTCTAACCAGCCTCTAATTACAGCCACAGAAGAACTGAGGCCGATTTCCCTGGGAAAGGACTGACACGCTGGCATGAATGGTCTAAAAATCCACACTCACAGCTCTGCGTGCACATCCATGCATCTCCATTTGTTCAGAAGGGACTGAGTGCCAGAAAAGATGACATTTTCTTTTTGACATGGGTGGTGCGTTTATTTGGCATGTTGTTGGTTTTTAAATGGGTATCTTTTGTGTGAACTCTTAGCTCCAAGGAGGGAATGCTAAACTGCTGGAAATGTATTCATAGAAGAAACATTTAGCAGCTCTGCTTTGGCGCCTTTGCTGGACCGCGTGGGAGGGGATGGAGGCCAACCGCAATGACAAGACAAGGAGTAAGGGACAGAAACCTCAGCACATGTGCCCTGCCATCCACCAGTGGCTGAACCCCTAATGTGTGATGGGCCAGGACACATGTCCCTATTTCAGGTCTGTGGTCACTGTCCTCATCCTGGATATAGGAGAAACCCTAAACAAGTGTCTGCCTCTTCTACCAAGGGGAGCAGGAAAGGAAAAGCGAGTAAAAAAAAATTACAGTATGCTAGAGAAAGGCACAGATTTAGGAGTCACACAGAGTAACTCTCAATAAATGAAATGTGTTCATGTTGCTGTTGTGGGTAAATACAGACTAGACACGACCGAGGCTCAGGATGCAGTGGCAGTCTTTGAGGCCGCCCAGCTCCGCACGCCAGCCCTGTCTCATGGAACCAGCCTCAGCTGCTCTCTGACTTCTCCTCAGCTTCATTCGTTCACTGCTTCTCTCACTTTACTGCCGGTTTGTTTTTCATTTTCTGAACAGAAACTAAAATGCCACATATGTTACCTTTTTGCTGTTACATGGCTGAGCACACTCCTTGCTAGATTGTTGGTTGCATTTTGACTGGGTTGATTCCAGCCGGGAGTGAGATCCCGCAAGGCCCTCTGGGTCCCCTTACATTTTGACGTTCACCGTGGAGTGCTTGGTGGACCTGGAGACGTCAGAGGCTGCTGCTTTTGGCAGCCCTTCCCTTTGTCTTTCTCCACCCCTCCCCCGCCCCCGCCAAGGGTTTGTTTGGGAAGTGTAATGTGGGCTGAACCCTTTCTGACAGGTTAGCAATCCCTACTTATGTGACAGGTTGTTGGATAAATAACAATTTAGTTAAACAACCAGTAAAGGCAAAAGAGAAATAAAATACATATTAGAGTAGAAAAACTCATTAACATTGGCAATTTGCCATCCCCCCCATTAACCTCAGTTAACCACACAAACGTCAGACTCCAGCATATGACGTGAAAAGAACATGGCTTCATGAACTTGTAATGTTTTATGTTACAAGCCCAGAATAATCACCATAGCTCATAATTCTATTTTGAGTTTATTTGGAAGCCATTCCCAAAAGGCATGGAAACTTATGAAAGCCATAACATAAATGCTAGGTGATCTTTCTCGTATCTGTGGATCATTTCCTGCTTTGGGTGGTACACACATGTCCACACGCACTTCCATAGGTATTTTCCATAGCATAGTTTACTTATGCAGTAAACTAATATGTGTTGATTGCCATCCGTGTGCCAGGCGCTGTACCGAGCACAAAAGATACAGAGATTCGCCTAGTCTCTTGAAAGGTATCCCCGTAATGAACATGAAATGAATAAAAACATGGTTGCCCTGGAGAGGCCACAGGGCTATTAAAAGAAACAAGCATGCAAACAGAAGACTCTGTGATAAAGCTGTAACCGGGTTGTTTATAAAGTTCTTTACTAAGTAGCAGAAGGAATATACACGTTTTCTCAGATTGACAGCATGTTTCCCTGATGAACTGTAAAGGATTCCAGCTCCTCCTTTATTTCCACTTATAAAGAAAAAAATTGTAAGTTACTCCTAGTGAGGAAGAGATTGCTTCCCCATTAAATCATTGCTATGTTTCAAAGGGAGAAACTGAGGCACAGCAATTTTAAAGACTCACACAAAGTTGCTGCATTGATAAATGATTAGGCATAAATTTCATCATTCTTGCGATAGTTGGTCCTTCTTCCCCAAGAACAGAAAGACTGAAATTTTATTAATTCAGACTCTCACTGAGAAGGATTTTATAGCAGCTGAAAATGTGTGCTCTAGAATATTCCAAGGAACACATGTTTACTATTTTCCAGTGAACACATAAGGTTAATGTTACTATTAACAAAGTGCTGCCAAAAGAAAGACCTGCTTGGACCGTCTCTAAAGAATAGTAACGTAGGTTGTTTGCAATTAAAACATCAAAATGGTGGTTGTTAAAATTAAAGTGCTTTGCAGATGGTTTGTTTCCAGTACATTAAATATTCCCCTGAGACCTTTCTACCCTATTAATTTACCTAGGTGGTACAAAGGTAAACTTCAACCAGCCACAAAACTGTTACAAATTTTCAGAAGGGTAGAATGAAAAATTAGGTATTATAGTATGTGTGTGTGCATGTTATACACACACACGTATATATAACTTAAGACAGAAAGAAAGCATTGAATTATGTGAAAAATTAACTTGAAAATGTGCAATATTAAAAAAAACTGTTGTCAGTCTTCTGATAACATTCAAAGCTCCCATAACAAGTGATGTATCTCCCAGAATGTTTTGAATTAGGTTGTAAACATCGCTCTCACCTAAGACCTTCTATCCACCATGCAGCAAAGAGCACCTCAGAGATCTGGGCACCTACAAAGCACACGTGTTTCCAAGACTCTGCACATCCTCCATGGCGTCATTTGCACTCCATCCATCCTCCTGATTTTGTCTGTCCTGTGAAAACAGATGTAGAAACAAATTATTTCCAGTGAAATCATTTCTAAGGGGAGTGCAGTGGTTGTTTTCACACCTCCAGAGTGTGCAGGAATTAAAGAACTTTATAGTGTTTTCATTCAAGTAAACAAAAGGAAACTTAAACTTTCAGTTGCCTGATTACTAAATTTTCAGACGTTGTCCAAGGTGACCTATCTAGAGGCAATAAGGTCTCCCTTTCGAATGTGATCAGTAACAGCATCCCAGTACTCTGAGGGATTTTAATACAAATAAAAGATAATTCACTGCTTTGTGTAGGTGCTGTGTGTGTTTTCAAACAGCATCTGCTCAGTGCAAGGCCCTCGGCCAAGCGCTTCATCTGTGCTGTTTGTTTCCAAAGCCTTGTAGGGATCATTACCACCCCCTTGTCAGAGACGACAAGGCTGAGCTCAGAGAAGTTCTGTAACTTGTCCTTGGTCACAGAGCTAAGAAATAGCAGAGCCAAGATTTAAAACCAGATTTACCTTTTTTTTGTTAGTCTTCTGTCTCGTTATTCTCAGCTAGTGATTAGATATTGTAACTTTTTCCAACTTCTCTATCTGTCGGGATCTTATTCTCTAGTAAAGACTTACTACAAATACAACTTATTCTCTTATCTTTCCCAGCCACACAGCTCGGCATTATCTTCCCTTCTTCAGGGCACCCAGCGTTATCAAGGACATGCATTAGATTACACTGTCACTGGCTTATGCGTCTGTCTCCCTCATAGGGTTGCTTGTTGCATGAAGGCAGACATGGGGACTTGTTGTGTCCTCTTGGCTCTTACCCCTGTGCCTTGTGTCCAACATGCTTTTGTGGGGAATATTAGAATCACTATGTAGGTGGTGTTTTACCTCCGCAATGAGAACCATGGGCACCAGATGGAGCGAGGAGAGGTGTAACCCTACAGGCAGAACAGGAAAATATGCTGGAATGAAAAAGCCAAACTGTAGCTGACACAAGCCAGGGCTTGAGAGGAAGATACAAAGCATGTGTCAGATCTAAAGGAAGAATAAACCTGGCAAGCACGAGTTGACTCCTTTGCTGGGGGGATTCAGACAGAACTTACTGGAATCCAGTGAGGACATTCAGGAGACTGTGCGCCATTTTATTGGCCTTTAAATTCTTTTGGATTATGAAACTGAGCATTGTTCATTGTGGGAAAACTAGACCATTTAGATAAGCCAGAGAAATTAATTACCAGAACCCCTTCCCCCAGGGCTAACAACTGCAGAGACAATGATTCTCACACTTGGCTGGATATTAGAATCACCTGGAGCTTTTTCAAAATTCTTGTGCCTAGGCCTTCCTTATACCAAATCATTCAAGCCCTGGATGTGGGACCATGGCATCTGCATATTTTAAAGCTCCCCAGGGGAGTCCAGTGCACAGCCACGTTTGAAAGCCAGCAATGGTTTGGATCCAGGTGTCTCAGAATTCAGTGTGCTGCGAGGAGCCTGTGTTCTCATTTCTCAGCTGCTAGCAGGTGCTGCTGACCCACACCATAGTTGGAGGGCCGAGAGTATATGCTGTCCACTTGATAACATGTAGCAAGACACAGAAAACGGGTTTCTTACAAATAAGTCTTTGAAAAAATTACTTAAACTGTGAGCATCAGTTTCCCTATCTGCCAGATGACAGAGTAAGTAGCAGACATTTTACAATTTTTCTTGCCCAAATGTCTAGACTCATTGGAAGGGACTCTCAGGATGGAAAGGAGGCAAGATCAGACCCTTGAACACATGTGATACTCCAGTCATCATCCTGGGAGCTCACAGTAAAGCAACATTCTGTGAGCATTTAATATGTGCCAGGAACCAAGCTCAGCATCCAAAATCGGTTATTTAATTTAATAAGCCTTCTTTACAGAGGAGGAGGCTGATATTTAGAGAAACTGAGTCACTTGCCGAAGCGCAGGCAGCTGTCGGGGGGTGGGGCTGAAGTGCAAACCCAGGCTGTGTCACACAGGGCCTGGGGACTGGCCAGTGTGCTGCTAACCAGGACACCAGGAGGCCTCTCAGATGCAGTAACCTTTAAGACCCATCCGTACAGTGTCATTTAGATTGCCAGTCACTTTTTTTCTTATTTTAATCAACCAATATTTAGAATTATGCAAAAAAAGAATCTTGACAGAGACAGAAAAGGGGAGAAGTGTGCCATAATGCGTGTCTGAGCACACAAATCGGTGGCATCTTTTCATACGGCACCCTTAATAGTGGTTCACCATCTGTAGCTGAATTTCTCTGACGAAACCCAATATGTCATTCAACGTTTAGTTAAAACCGCCTTCTTCAGGTGCATAAATACTTCTTCATCTCAGATGAATGGAAGGCAGAGCCAGAGGGAACTGTGTGAGGTTGGGAGAAGAGCCACAAGCACTTGTGTGAGGAAGGAACTAAGGGAAGGGCAGATGGGACTGGTGAGCATCCAGGTATTTCGGCAAAAGTAAACTCACGTGCAGCGTCTTTGTTCCTAAGTATATGTGTGTGTGCATGTGTGTATATGACAGGATCACCTGCTACAAGAGAGAACTATTCAGAGGAAAAAGCCTTTGGAAACACCCTTCACCATATCTTCTTCGTTAGTCCTTCTTTGTTGGCCACTGTCCTATCCTTCACCCTGATGACAAGTTGCCTTGACTCGGATGTCCCTAACTGATCCTGTCTATAATGAGGGGTACAATGAGTGAGCAAGGCATGTCTGGAGCTCAAAACTCTCCCTCCGGGCTTCGGGCAGCTCCATCTGTCAACTAGGCCTGAAGGGAAGGCACAAGGTATGTGCCAGCATCAACCCTTTTCCTTCACAAGCTGGCTTATCCCTCTGCTACCTGCAGCACCTACCAAATCCTGTATCCACAGGGAAAGGCGTTTCTGGCAGAAGAAATGCTGCCTGTGATGTCTCTGCTGCCAAGGCAGGAAGTGCCATCCATTGGCTTGTAAAAAAGGAAAAAAATGAAACTTATCTGTTACAGAAAAGCCACAGCTATGAACCACATCAGTCCACATGGCCTTCATGCTTGGGCTGTAGATGCATCCTCGCTTACACAGTTTTAAAACTGTTCTGGGAGCATCTTGAAAATAACTATTTTTAAAGAAAAGTTTAAGTCTTCTTCAGTGATTTCCCCTGTCAGCTTTTCTTTAGTAAATTCGATAGCAGCACTGTGTGCTCGCTGGAGCAGCTGCCAACCTTTACACTTGATGAAACAGCCCTTACTTCAGAAGGGTGCGTGATGGGGCCAGTTTCTAGAATTCTGTTTTTAATCCCTTCATAACTGGTGTTGTATGCTTTCTGTATTTTTTATTTCTGGCTATTCTTTTTCTTTTCAAGCAAACATCTTATAGTCTAAGACCACCCATTGCTTATTATTCTTTAAAATAAGCCTAATATATGTGTTCACTTCAACTTTAATTTTTCCTGAAATTCTGAATTTGCATTCACTGTGTCCCTTTTATTTTCTGTAAATTCATTGCACAGCCTTATGTCTATGTATAAATACTGCAGGGAACATTTTAAGGCTTCCTAATGGGCTAAAATGAGACATGGAAACAGGATTCTAAAAGTCATAATCTTGGAGAAGAGGCGACAAACATGGGAATGACTAAGGTATTTTTTTCCCTACTTAAAAACATAAACTCAGTTAAATGACACTTTTACCTTTCCCCTTTGATATCTATGCACATGGGCATTTAAGTGTTGATTTTGTGAATATACAACAGCTAGAATACAGCATCTCTTCCTGCCTAGGTGACCTTCATAGCTGGAGTTGGGTCCATCAAGAAGAAAGTGGGTTGAGGTGAGAGAGCAAGGGAGGAAGAAGAAGAAAAGCCTCCTTTTAAAGTTTTTGTATTGTTGTAGACTTTTCACACTGAAAAGAGACATTAGAGCATTCCTAGAAGAGGAAACAAGGACCTAGTGAAAAGATGCAGTTGCTGGAATCTCACAACCGGTGACTGACAGAGTTGAGGCTGGGACCCAGGTCTCCTGGCTCCTGGGTGGGTGGCTTTGCCACCACTCTGCATCCTCGTCTGCTAAGGAGACAGTGAAGAAGCCTCAGAGTTTCTGGATTTGAATCCTTGCTCAGCCTTTGGTGACCTTGGGCAAGTTATTTAACTCAGTTTCCTCCTGTAAATTGAGACAGAATAGTTCCTATTTCCCTGAACTATTGTGGGATTAAATGAGATCATGTATGTAAACAGTTTGCTGTGGTGCCTGACACATAGTAGTCAAATGTTGGACACCGCTATACTATTATTTGCCCACCTTTCTCTATAAATTAGATAGAAACCAGAATGGGGGAGAATGGTGGAATGGCCACAAGGCCCCTGTGCGTGACATTAAAGATTAAAACTTTTAATCAGAAGATGAAATTTTTTAAAAGGCTATCAGGAATTATTCTAACAACCTCCAACTATCAGCATGGAAGTGAGTATCCAAAAATTGGGAAAATACTAAAATCATTCAAAGGATGTAAGAGAGCATGTAGATCATGTAACTCCTGCTCTATGGGACCATTGTGGCCTCTTTAGGAAACAATGTTAGGGATCTGGAGGATGGTGTCTTTGTCACCATCATTATGACAAGTTTTCCTTGATCCAATGCACCAGGTTCTGTGTTAAATACCAAGACCACACAGTGAATAAGACCTATTCACCACCCTTTTGTTTGTACACTGTTTGGAAAGATTGACTCTTTGACAAATAACTGGAGCCCAATGCTGGTTGCTATGATGCAGTGTTTATGTAGCCAACCAATGTGACAGGCACTGATCTAGCCTCCTGAGCTCACCTAGTGAACTACCCAGAGCCTCTGCCTTCCCGAAACTGTGAAGGGGTCAAGACAGCAGTTGAGTAACATGCAACACGCAAGAGGAGGAAAGGTTGGAAGAGGCTTCACAGAGAAGGTGATAGTTGAGTTTTCTGAAAGGATGTTGAGGGGTTTACCAGATAGCTGGGAGTAGGCGTGGAGAAATGGGATATGAAAAAGAAAGAATAAGCATTAATTTTGGTTCAGAGGACTGATGATTCTAGTTTTATTTTTAAGACAAAGCCAAGCTTCCAAGAGTCTTGGAAAATTATGCTGAAACAGCTAAGAACTCTACTGCTTCAAGTAACACTTAAAGAAAATGTGAATGTCGTAGCAGTCGACTACACAGCTGCAACCCAGGACACCCACAGGGAGACGGAGCAGGGAAAAGATGTCATGCTCATAAGTGTCACTTCTCTGATTATAACTACTTAGAACATTTTGGGTTCTCTTTTGAAGAGGCAGCCTCATTTTCATGCTCAGGCTGTTTCTCGGGGAGATTGTTAGACTCCTCCATCTCCACAACCAAAAATCAACAGTGGCCATTTTAATGTAATTGCACGGTCCCTGCCCATGTGCCCTCCTGCCTGCTCTACTGAGTATCTTTCACTTAGGTCTGGCATAGCTCCCCTCCTGAATTGGAGGTTTGCATACGTAATTATGTCAAATGATGTGTTTGTTTATATCTCTGAACCACATTCAAAAGCTTGCCTATGATTTACCTTTGAAATTCAATTTTGTCATGTCAGTCTGCAATTTACTGTGTGGGTCCACATTCCACATGCGATGCCCATGCCCCTTTCCTGCGGAGATTGCAATGAGGTGGCCTTCCACAGTGATGAATCACAGCAGTTGTAGAGGGAGTTTGCTCTGTTTTACTCATTTTCCTTTTCTGCAGCCCAACTGCATTCCACTACAACAAAGCTGTTAAAATGAAGATGCAGCTTTGGCAATTTGACTAATTCCTCTGGACTGTGAGGGATGGCTCACTGAATTCCTTTCTGACTGCAGAAAACACAGCACTGCCAAAGCACCATAGCTCGTGCTAAGTATGTTCCTTAGTGTGGCAATATTCAACCAGTGTGCCTCAAGAATTTTTCACATGTACAATACCTGACTATTTAGTCAGGGGCACTGACCTCTTTTCCCTTAGACTGCCAAACAAAAAAGCCACGACAGCCAACACAACAATAGCCATCCAGCGTGAATGCCCTGGCTTGAACCATAAACACAGGTCATATAATTGGCCCATCACATAACAAGGTTGGGTCTGATAGGTTAATTCTTGGCACCAGAAATCTTTATATACAAGTATAGGCACCTGATTTTTTCACCTGGGAGCAAAAAGGGTAGATTGTTTTTGTTGTTATTATTATTATTATTATTATTACTATTATGTTTATAAATCAATCAAAATTATACCTTTTTTTTGGTCAGATCAGCAAAAAAATATGGGTGTTTTTTGGTATGCCACAGAATGTTAGTAATTAGTTTACGTGTGCCATTGAATAAAAAAAGGTTGAAAATTGATGGTTTAGAAGGAAGAAAGCTTTTGACACTTTTTAATTTGGCTGACCATGGCTCGATCAGGGTTTTTTTGTTTTTGTTTTTGTTTTTGTTTTTCAGTGCAAATAACTACCAGTTGTGGCTTTAACCCTAAATGTTTTGCATTCAACCTCTCTTCCTGCCTGATTCCTAAACTAACTCCCTCCCCCCATCATTCATTCATTCATTCAAAGTATTTTCCAACTAGAAAGATGTGTTAAAATCTAAAAGGCACAGTTATGGTTCCCAACTGATTTTTGAACAGCTTTACTGATGTATAATTTACATAAAATACCATTCACCTGTTTAAAGTATACAATTCTATGTTTTTCTGAATGCTTGTAGAACTGTGACCATCACCATAATCTGTAATTTTGGAGTATTTCCTCATCCCCTAAAGAAACATTGTACCCTCGTCCCCCACCCTATCTCATCTGATTTCTTGCCCGTTTTCACTTTTGCATTGGATACTTTTACCTCATGTCTGTGATGATGAAAGTGACACAAACCTAGGGACCTGAACCCTGCAGAGGTCGCCCTGTCTTTCTTCCAGGAGCAGAACCTGCTGGCCTTTCTCACAGCTCCAGGTTCACTGTTGTGTGTGTTGTTTCAGACTTTCTGGGAAGCCTGCAGCTTCCTCTGGTGGCTGATAAATATGTGAAAAACACATCTCGGTGAAGGTATACAGATGGAAGGGGAGTCACGCTGCTCCCTCAGTTACACATGTGCTTTGTGAAAACAAGTGACTTCCCTAAAAAATTACCCTAAGAATGATGAGGAGAGGAAAGTGGCCTCTTCCCTCTGCACAGTCACACCACAGTGAGCTGTGGAGGCCTGACCCAGGCAAGTGGGACCTGAAATGACACAAGTGCCCTCAGGGGAACAGAGGGCTAAGGGCTCCTGGTCTTTTATGTCTGGAAGAGCAGCAGGCTAACAGCAGAGTGGAAGCTGACAGCCCTTCACCCATTTGTAGCCTCAATTTAATGACTATTTCTCACTCCTACTGTGACCTCTCACAGAGGATGCCCCCTGAAAAGGTGAAAGCCCCCTTTGGGAAAGACCCTCTGTGACATATGACCCTGTAAAATAGAATGGCCTGGAAATGAAGGCATCAGATTGGTGTGTTAGATGCCCACTGGTGTGACCACACCAACCCACAGTCCGTGTGAATCAGAGAGCTGTGCTGCCCTGTACTTGTCCCTTGTTAGCCCGATCACCAGTGTACTCACACAGCATCTTCATCTCCCCCTGCTCACCCCTCACACACACACTGAGCCCCCGAGCCTGATCCATATGCTGAAGTAGCTCAGTGTGTTTCCCCCTTGGATGTGGCTGAGCAGAAAAATTAATGTCAGTAAAAAGTCATAGCAAAAGTCAACTAAGGATGGTGGAATTACATAGAACCTTCTCTTAGAATCGGGACTGTCATCACCCCAGGAGATTCAGATACAGCAAAGGAAGGATGAACCTGGATGCAGAATCTGTGTTTTGAGTTTATGGGAGGTTTGATGGGCTGCTAGGGAAGAGAAGTTACTGATTCCTTCACTTAAAATTCCTGACAACTGTCTTCTCTCCGTAACCTCAAACAATAGCTCATCTTTGTATCCAGGGGTTTTGAGCATGTCGCCATTCACATAGAGGACCTTCATCAGAGGTTTCCAATGATTACTAAAGGCACATATGCTCTGCCCACCATCCCATACTCTCCCTACCCACCAAACAATACCCTCCCAAGCAAACACATCCCAGACGGTAGCAAAACTGCAGATTAGCGTATAAGTAATCTATCTTTTCTACAGCAATTTCCATTAACTGAGCATTAATGAGGTTCCTATTCTTTGTTTTAGACCAGGAGCTTGGTGGACACCAGGGCTTCAGAAAGAAAAAGCAGGCCCCTTCCCTGAAGGAACTCTGTCAACCTGTCTAGTAGGAAAGTGCAGGCCAATGAGCAAAGGATTGTCATACAGAGCAAAGGACAATGATGGTGGAGAACACCAGTTCTGTTGGGATGAGTTAGAGGGTACCCAACCCTGGTGGAGAGATCACCTCTCTAACACCTGAGCTAACACATGACCTACATTTGGAAGATCTGAGGGTGAGGCAGTGGAGTGGGACACATTCCAGGAAGATTTCATGGAAAGGCAGGTCATCGGTGCGATGGAAACATAGATATCCCTTCCATAGGAGTGTAGATGGATGTGAGTGGGGGGCTGAGGGGTAGCTGGTAAAGAGCTTTGCTAACTCCCATGGGATTTTAGTTTTGAAGGCCATTTAACCTTCCATTGCCTCTTCTTGGCTTCCTCTAAAACGCACCACGTACTCACACCCACCACTTCTATGTACAATAAAAGCTGGCGGTCATGAGATCCTTAGCAAACCTCGGTAAAGTGCCTCTTCCTTATTTCATCTACCTCTCCGGTCTTGGGAGTGAGGTTTTCATGGGATTTTCTCTGCAATTTTGTGTGAGTCAGTGCATGTCATGAAAACAGCCCAATCCATAGCTTCTTATCTTCAGGGACACTGGAGAATCAAGAAAGGAATGTAAGTTTGACCTCTTAATTGCCATTTGACAATAATAATAATAATAAAACCTGCAAGAGACAAATTAGCGTAATAAGCTCGGTGGCCTTGAAGGTTTTGTCTTCTCATTCCCTTTTCTTTGTCTTTATACACAAATGGGTGATTCATTTATGAGAAACACCATTCAAAGGAAAGATAGGTATTTCCCATGTGGGACTTATTTTCTGTGAAGATTTAAACACACATAATAAAATGATAAAATTACAGTATGAAATGTTAGGTATGTGAGTTATTAAATTTGCAATAATTTTGTGTACAACAGTTGTTGCAGAAATAACCTTCCTTTTCAAGTATATATATAAAAAAGATAAGCATAAAAAAAGTTAAGTAAGAAAGTGCGGCTCCATACCCTGAATCTAATCAGCATCAACAGCGTATTAATTGTTCAAGAATTCTAAAATCTTTAATGAGGTTCCTACTGCAGAATTTTAGTCATATGCAAATAAATCATTGAAATTCCTCATTATCAGAAAAACAATGGTCCTTTCGTGAGTTTTTACATCACCAAAGTGATTATAATACCTAAGCAAAACCTGAACAAATTTTTCAGATTTTCTTTGTAAATTTTTTTTTGTTTTAAAAATAATTATGAAGCCCTTGCTGGGTAGCTCAGCTGGTTAAAGCATTGTCTCTCTTATGCCAAGGTTGCAGGTTGGATCCCCTGGTCAGGGCACATAAGCAAGTGACCAATGAATGTGTAAATAAATGGAACAACAAATTAATGTGTTTCTCTCTCTTTCCCTCTCTCTCTCTTTCCCTTTCAAATCCGTAAATAAAAATAAAAAGAATAATTTAAATAATTCTGAAGAATCTTAAATTGCTTATCTTTAAAAAAAAAAGTAATTCTGAGACCACCTGGTTGCCACTGGAGACTGGATAGTGACTGTTCCCATCACTTTTCCTTTTCCTTTAACTGGACTTGTTTCCCAGTCTCAGTAAACTACTTGCCCCTGCATTTAAAAGTCAAATATTCTCATTTCTACGCAGGTCTGATTACAACAACGTCAAGGAAATTGGATCGAGAACAGCAGGCAGAACATTTTCTGGAGGTAAGCGCATAGAGGGAACTGGCATTCATTAAAACTGACTTTCGCTGAATTCCTTTAACCTTCAACATAAACTAGAACTTTAATATATTTGAACACTGGCTTACACAATAAAGATATTTCTCTTGGGCTGACTGGTTCTGAACTTGGAGATTTTTGTTATAGTCCTTGAAATGCACTTCTGTGTCCCGAGCAAAGGTGACACAGCAGCCTTGGCATTTTGCTGAAAACAAGCAGATGCGTGGGCGTCTCTGCCTGGACCTCCAGCCGCAGCCCCATGTCAGTAACAGGAAAGGAGAGTTCAGGAGCCGAGCCCACCGAGCCACTGCGGCCCAGATGCAGAATGAGAAGGAGCGAAGGTACTGCGGTCGAAGTGAAGTGCATCATTTGCGAAGTGCCTCGCTTTGTCTTTGTTCCTCTTTTTTTTTTTTTCCTGGGGGAGAGTTGAGGAAGAGAAGGCTGCTCGTTGATTCACTGCTCAAGATGACTGTTTCTGAAACTATCAAATGTACTCTTATAATTCATTAATTAAGACAGAAACAGCAATTATAATCTAGAAGAGCATTATTTCTGGAAGGGAAAAAAATCATCACAAGGCAAGGGATAAAAAAATATATATGAAAGGCTTTGTGGAACATTCTTTCTATACTTATCAAATAGTATCTTTATTGGGAAGCTTGAAGTCTGAGTAATACATATGACCTTGTGCTTTACATGTGACCATCTGGTACAGAACAGATGACAATGCTTAGAAGTTAGGGTTTGTAGGGTTTTACACTGTGTCCATGCTTCTAAGATGATCTGTTAGGCCCTAAGAAAAACTTGCTGGAATTCATAGATCCTCCTGGCATACACGCATGTGTACCTCAAAGGATAGCTATTAGGATCAAATCTTATATCTTTATATCAAAGTATTTTTGGAACTCTTAAAGCATTACACATAATAAAGTGTTATTATTATTATTATTGTTGCCATGCGGCATTATAATAATCCTTTTAAAACATTGGTATCATCTTATAAAGATGAAAGACTCCAGGCTGCCAAAAAATAATTATTATAATTTTTTTTCAAAATTATACTATTAGGCTGCTATACGTCCCTGGCCCAGAATTAGAGTATGTTTGCCAGAATAATGACACTTTGTATTATACTTATGTGCTCCTTTATCCTTTGCAGCGAAGAGTCCAGGGCTCCTGCAGGGGCTGTGTTCTCAGGTGGTTGAACCCATTACCTCCCAGCAGGGAAAAGGGAGGGTGTCTTATTAGCTGGGGGATCTGCCCAAGATCACTTATACACTTGTCCCTGGGATGGTGGTGTCCTCAGGGTGTGTGTGGTGCAGAGTGTGACTGTAGAGAAAAACACAAGACTGTTTTCCAGGCACGTGAATTTATTTCCCAGAACAATCCTTAATGGTTTCACATCCTTTACAGACTTACGTCAATACCAACCAAACATTTTGGTTCTTTAGTCTGACACAGAAGGATCTGGAACACCGTCTCTTAGTATCTCATCTCCTCTGTCTAACAAAGTAGTATAGCATTGCAGTTAGCAACCTTAGAGGGCTGTTGGGAGGTTCAAATATGAAATATGTGTAAAACGTCCAGTCCAATATCTGGTGCTAAATAGGTGTTCCTTAAGTGTAGTCATAATCACTGTGGTTTTAATTATTACCCTATGGTGTCATGATACCTGGACCCTCCTAAAGATTCGACTTCCATATTCCACGTCAATAGCAGCTCCAGGCCCTGACATGCTGCAGGAGCTGCAGACAACAACCACCAGCCTCGGCCATGTCCGAGGGCTGCCCTGCCTGCTGGGGTTGCAGAGGGAACATAAAGGATGGGAAGACACATGATAAATAAATGCTCTGACTTCAGACACAGGCTCTCTAAGGCCACTCCAAGAAGGTGCCATAGTAGTACTGAAAGTGGGGTGGGGGCGGGCCACATTCAATAGACTGGTGAGGAAGGCTTCTTTAATGAGGCAGAACTTGGCGACATGAAGCCAAGATCCTATTCAAGGCCAGTATGACCACCAAGGCCAGTGTGATTCAGGGTAGAAAGGTGTGGGGCAGCTGTAAATGAGGTAGTAGTATATCAAGTTGGAGAAAGCAAATGAGCCTGCAGTAATGGTTCTGATTTTATTCTGAGTGCAGTGGAAGCCACTAAGATGGGGTAACATGGTGCAGAATTGCCCAGATAAGAGGTGGATGGCTGCTCCACTGGGCAGGGACAGGCTGGGTGGGGCTCCAGGTATGTAGAGAATGTGGGGCCTTTTAGAAGGAGCCACATGAGAGAACATGAGAGATAATGGTGGTTTGGATGAGTGTTGTTAAAAAAATGACTAAAGAAGACTGCTTAGGTGATGGAAAGAAACTTTAACACTTCACGAAGCACAGGAGGTGGGAAGCATTTTTAGTGTAAAAAATAAAGACCAAGGAGGAGAAAAACAGAAAATAGCCGATTGGCTGAGGCTACCTGCTCAACCTTGTTTGGGGTGAGAAGGCCTGGGTTGGTTTGGTGTTTGGGATTGGCTGCCCGGTTGTGCTGCCTTTCAGGTCAAGAGAGCGCTACAGGGTCAGGGAAGTTACCTGGGTTTCGGTTTGCTGACGGCACCCCGGACAGGAGCAGCCCCATGTTGGGCCTAGAAAGCTGTGTCACCAGGGTGAAGGCAGAGGGTCAAAGGGAATTGCTGTCTAATACAAACCCCTCATGATTCTGACCAGGAAGCAGCACACTGTCTTTTCTGAGTTTTCAGAATGGGAATTTTTGAAACTGGAGGTCCTTTGAACCACCCCAGCTGGCCCTCGGTGTGCTCCCAGGGACCCCTCATTGCATGTGCTCTTTTATTTAGTAAAGCTCCTGCTATGGAAACCAGTGAGATCTCACTCACTGAATTGTATGATTCTTGGCCACACTGCTATGACAGTTTGACAGTCATTTCTTTTTTCTAAATGGATCATGGAAAGAATACCGCTATAACTCGGCCCCTCAAAATAAATAAGATAACACTTTGCAGAGCGCAGAACTCTGATCTGCACACAGGTTTTTGTAACTGCTGATACAGGTGTCATTTGTAAGTGCTGGCTGAGGGTGATTAACCTCCTGGGGAGCCTTTAATTGCAAAGATGACCCTGTGTTTCTTTTAAACTCCTGTTAACCTTCTGGCTCTATTTTATCTCTCTCCTTCCCAATAAAATAAAATTTCTCTCTTGAAAGGACCCATTTAGAAGCTGACCCAAAAGGTACACTTATGAACAGGTAACCAGGAGGATATTAATGATTTGTTTATAGTTTTCTGTCCTCATGATAGAAGGCACTTTAAGTGTGTGCTGCTGGGTTTCTGCCTGTACGTTGATTTAAGATATTTTACTTGACCACATATGGGCTGTGTAAGGGTTTTTGAGTCTGTAAGCATTCACCTCAAATCTCTGACTGTAAATGAATAGTTATTAACTGAATCCAAGGGATTTGCTAAAGAAATAAGAGCAGCACAGAAATTTTTTTTTTAAATCACAAGTATAGCATATAATACCTCTTAGGTGAATTTTAGGTGTTAAACCCTTGCCTGATTTAGAGGCCTGTTATGTGAAAATACTAGTCTGAGCTTCTCTCACTCCCCAAATATGGAAATTTCAGCTCGCTTATTCACAGTCATGTACATTCCTTGATCTCCTATTATGATTGTAGTGGAGGTAGAAGCCTAATTCCAGCAAATAGATGCAGAAAGTTGATAATGAATACATAAACTAAACAGTGAATTAATGTATTAGCTTAGTATCAGTAGCTGTGACTTCAGCCCTGGTTTCCCTATTATCAGAAAAGGCATCTGTGGAATAATGGAATAAAGGCACTAATTTTTTTCTTATGTGACCACTTGCACAGATTGATTCCTCCCCTCCTACACTTAATCTCCTCATGGGCTTGCAACTTGATCTCTCAAGCTAGTGAGTGGAAGCAGTGTGGGAAAACATGGGTGTTAAACTCAGGCAGGCCTGAGATGCCGTTTAGGGACTATTCGAAGAGCTTGGATAGGCTGTTGAATCTCTCTGGACTCCCTTTCCCTCTTCTGTAAAGTGGGGATAGCAATTCCTAGCATGGGGTTGATATACATACAGAGTCTATGAAATGGCAGGTAAAAAGTGCTCAGGATGCCACTTGTTAGATGCCACTCATCCCATGAACAGTGGTGGCTCTTGTCAGCACCAACTGCCTTACTCATCTAGTTATTCAGAGCATCTAGCCCCGTACCTGAAAAAGAGGAGGCACTCTATAAATGTCCTGTGAATGAATGATTACGCTAAGAGACCTTTATTTTATCCCATCTGAGATCAGGGAGAAGGAGTATTAGCACACTGTGAAGTGCATGATCTCAGAGACAGAAAGCAGGGAACACACTGACCCTAACCATTTGCATTGTTCCTCCATCGCCTCACCTGTGAAATGGAGCTAATAACTTTACCTCAGGGGTGAACTACACAAAGGGCCCACCACACACAGACTGCTGAACCACCCTTTCTCCCTCCCTCTTTTCTGGCCCCTCCCTTTTCCCCTGGTCCTCAACAAACACTTTGTCAATTCCCTTTCCTTTTCAGTACTGACCCCAGCAGTCTGAGTAGCATATAGCAGTTTGACTGTTCTTAAAAGATATATCCACTTAAATAACTCCATAGTCCTTGCTTAATTATGTGTGAATCTTTATCTTGCTTGCTGAAAGAGTATTATCTTGCCTCCCTCTTGATCTTGAAATGTTTCTCTGTTCAGGGCTGGATGGCTCTGATAAAGGTCTTCAAAAGAGAACAGAGAGCATAGTTTATTTGCAAATCAAAAAAGATGACAAAGCCCAGTAGCCAGTATAAAGACAGAGATGAGAAATGATGTTGTGTGTGTGTATAACTTGAAGTAGCCGAGAGAAAGTGGTGATATTTTATGGTGCAGTCAGTATAAATAGCAAAATACATTATAGAGAAATACACTACATCTATAGGAATGTAAATTATTTAGTGTCTGTCCCTTTAGCATCCATGTCCATATCATCATCCTCTGCACAGTGCCCCTCTTGCGACTGTTTTTCCTCCCTGTCTGAAATTCTCATCCCCTTTTAAAGTTTGATTTTCTGAAGGGAAAAACAGTGCCCTTTGAACAGCTTTTATAACATTTCCTTCTTGCCTTAGGATGCAAATTGATTTCTTCAGTGAGTGCACTCCTTAGCAGTTTCTTATTTTGATAAGTATCTGCTTTGGAAATGATGGCCATTTCTGGAGGTGAAGAATCACAGGCTTATTTCAGCCCATTAAGAAGTCCATATTTTCATAATTTAACTCCAAGAGAAATGGAAGGTTCTCTCATTGGGTTCCTCTTTCTGCCACCCTCAGAAAACTTTACAAGAAGTACCAGTAGGCCCTCAAAAAAATGGCGGACACATGCACACACACAGCACCTGTAGCAGGCTCGGGACTCGGAAGGAAAACTGGGTGTGCCTTGTTTTCCAGAGGTCCCCTGTTCTCTACTTCTAGGACCAGGATTTTTAAGCTGTGATTGTTTACATTCATGTTGTATCAACTTCAGTTAATGGAGACTCACTCTTTTTCCCTCCTGTCTTAAAAGCTTTATCCAGTGCTTATTCTGGGCCTGGCATTGGGGATAGGCATTAACATTCTGTTATTGGAGTGAGTGTTTTTTCCTTTGCCTGTCACACTGCGGTCTATTAGAGATGAAACTGCTGGTTATGCATACAGTTAGCTGCTGTCCTGGACTCCAGGAACTGTTTTTCATTCATATCATCCAAACAGTTTCTCTTCCATCATATAGATGCAGACAATGAGGCTGAGAAAAGAGAAGAGAGAGGTCCAAGGACACATAATCACTTCGTAGTAGTGTCCACTGTAGGTCTCCTCCCTTTATAGGACAGATAAGGCCCTGAACAACCAGCAGCATATTGAAATTCGGCAAATTGAATCACCTGTTCCCAGTCTCATTTTCTAATGGATTTACCAGGTGTCAGGTCAGCCCACACTGAGGGATCAGCATATACATGCATGAAAAGAGGAGGTTTTCTCTTACTCTCTTTGGTTGTCCATTCACCACTCCCTCAGCTGCTCCTCAGCACCTACTGCTCTGCCCTTCACTGCTCTGGACAGGGGCTATCTCTGCTCCTGGGCACTCCCTTGAGCTCCTGGACAGAGTCTACCCAGAGGATGCTGTGCTTACACTGTGAGTAGCAGCTTGGACTCCAGCAGAAGAGTGACTACAAACCAGGTGTTAAGGGCTGAATTGTACCTCCCCAAAAGCCATATGTTGAATTCCTAATCCCTAGTACTTCAGAATGTGACCTTCTTTGGAGTCTTTTAAAGAGATAATTAAATAAAAATGAGGTCTTTAGGGTGGACCCTAACCCAGTATGATTGGTGTCCTTATAAGAAACAGACTTTGGAGCAGGCATATATAGAAGGAAGACCATGTGAAGACACAGGGAAAAGACGGTCACCTGTAAGCCAGGGTGAGAGGTCACATAAGAAAGCAACCTTGTCCACACCTTGACCTCAGACTTCTAGCCTCCAGAATCATAAGAAAATGAATTTCTCTCCCGTAAGCCACCCAGTGTTTACTCTTTGTTATGGCAACACCAAGCAAACTCTGCAGAAGGCCAGACTTCATTTCCCAGCCTGGCACCTCCCCTCTTTTCTCCCTCACCACCTCACAAGGCTATCTAATGTATCAGACTTTGCTAAGGGACTGGGGCAACCACAGTTACAGTCCAGGGGGATAAAACCATCTAAATGTGGTTATTTCCATGTTCAAGGCTCCATGCTGCAAGTTGAAATCTTCACAGTGGACCCTCAGGGCGTACAATGGCTTCTAACTGCTTCCCTCCCCTCACGGGGCTGCTTTTCTGAGTGCCCACCTCCTTCACACACATCACTGAAGGTTTCCAGCCCAACTTTCCCCAAAATCCTATAGCATCTCCCATGGAGATTGTTCTTGCTCAAGGAATAAACCCCTACTCAGCAGTCATTTTTTTTTTAAGTCTGAAATAATGTCCCAAGAGAGTTTTAGCAGGGCATCAGGGTGGCCTTCGGCACGCCCAGTGCAGTTACACAGGGCGGAGTGGTGGCATGTGTGCAGACACATGGGCACACACGTCGTATGAGGTAGGAGCAACGGCTGCCATTCCGCTTCCTGCAGAAAGTTCCAGTTGGTGCGGGCCCTTGAGAGCCATCCTTTGTGAGAGCTTCCCAGCAGTGCGAATGGCAGATGTATTTCCCAAATGGCCAAAGTGTCAATATTGAATCAGAGACACAGACGAATTTCTCAAAGCAAATATTAATTCTCAAAGATAGTTTGTTCAAAACAGAGATTGCGAGATGCCCATGGGGCGAGGCAGGTAATTCAGAGGAGCAGCATGTGTGCGGTGCAGGTCGAGGAGGAAGCAGAGACGTCTCGCCTGCCCGTCTAAACTGGTTCAGCCAGTAGCAGGTGTGAAAACAGCTGGGCCCAGTTTCATCGGAAACTCTTATTTTTTCCAAAACAACAAAGTTGGATTTACGTGTCAAACTCCCTGTGGTAAACTTTGACGCCTTCATTTTTTTAACACTGTATACACCAACGAGCCCCTGTTTTGCAACATTTGATATAAAGGAAGATTTTTCTTACCTGCCTTACAATGTGTAATCCTCTCACAATAAATAATTCACGGGCATTGTAGGATACAGTTAGTTTCTTGTCATCTCTGCCCCACAATTTTTCACAAATGCCCCCTTGGACCCATAGAAAGAGAAGAAAGGAGCCCACCCGGGGTCTCTTAAGAGACCTGGTTGAAGTTGGAAATGACAGCACGTGAGGACTTGGTTAGGATCTCAGCTGAGGGTGTCTTCTCACCCCCTCTGCATATGAACCAAGGAAGGGAAGTGATGCTTTGGATCCTAGGATTACACAGAATGTCCCAGGCCTCCTGTCTGCTTTGCCTTCCCCAGCAGTTCTGCACTTCTTAGCCTTGCTTATCTGTGTCCCCGGTTAGCCTCCCAGGGAATAATCTGCAGGCGCACACAGTTGGAGAGGTGTCTGAAATAAATCCTTGATGCCGTAAATAACCACCTCTAATTTGCCTGGCAGTGAAAGACTGCATTTGTTTTGCTCTCCCTTGAATTTGAATCCTAATTAGTAGAGCCACAGTAAAGGAAACCTGTTTCCTTGGGGTTGGGAAGGTCCTTCAGTCCAGTGGCTCCAAGTGGAAATGGAAATGCTCAAGGCTGCTCCTGGCGCATAACTGCTCCAGGCAGGTCACAGCTTGTTGAGCTGGGCACACAGACTACAGGGAGCTGAGGCCCTGCTTTTGTGTTTACTCATGAGTGGTTTCCTTTCCGAATGGGGCGAATGGGGCGCTATGCTGCTGCCTCCTTCACGCTTTCCTGGGCAGTGCTGGTTGGGTCCTGTGGGGAGGGAGGAAGTGGGAGAGAACCTCTCACCCAGCAGGTCTAATCACTTAAATGGCTTGTCCCTTCTCAGAGAAGAGGTTCAGATTTCCTTGCACAGCTCTGAACAATCATGTGAACTCCCCACTGCGAATTGCACATCCTGGAAGCCAGGCTGCCTTCTGCCCCTTGTGCAGTGCTGCTAAATGGACCTTCTGCCCTGTGCTCCTGAAGCACCTTTTCCCTCTTCTTCCGTCATCTTGCTTTCCTCGTTTACTTTGGGCAGCATACTCTCTGAGCTACAGAAGGGTCTGTCCACTCCAATTTCATCCGGGCCCTTCAGAAGCCCTCCACACTGGCGCCTAACACCCGATGTGCATGACCCTGTCAAGCACTTGCAGTCCGTCTGTGGAAACATAAAAAATGTAATGGCAGCAGGATCAGAACGTGAGATTCCGAATCAAGTGCCTCTGCTAATGAAAAGGAAAAACTGCTTTGGCTTGCCTCCTGCTTGCAGCAGACAGCTGTGATCAAATGATCTGTTGTTTCAGGACCTTTCAAGTGACTTGCTTTTGTGGCAGATCAGGAGGTACCAGCCTCATCTATTTTGTGGTGAGACTGGTTTAGTGAAGGCTGCAAGGTTGTCATCCAGATGCAGATCGCTGCAAGGCAGATAAGTCAGGAGAGTCTCAATGGCAGAGCCAAGGAAAATGAGTTGCTGTATTAGGGCAAATGCTATCAGTTCCTTTAAAATTGAGAAAACCTACAATAAATTTGATTATTTTTTCTTTTTTCATGTAGTGCCGTATATTTACGCAATTATTCAATCTAAGTAATAAATAAAGCATCACATAAAAACAATGTCCTTATTATAGTAGCCCTTTCAAAGTTTATGTCAATCCAAAATTTATATCATTCTACTCTTTTACCACAAACATAGATTGAGATGGTTAAAGCATAGAATTTGGAGACAGACAGGCAGAGCCTGCCATGCACTAGCTGTGTAACCTTTCTCACTCTAGCCTCAGTTTCCTTTCCTGTAAATGAGGACAATCATAATAATAGCTTCTTCATAGGATTTTGTGAGAATTGGCATGTTGCATGTACATTGCACTTGTTGTGTGTCTCATATGTTAGCTATGATGATTAGAAGCTTAAAATTCTTCCTTGTGATTCCAGAAGCAGTCTTCTTGTGGCAGAATTCTGAGCACTTAGAGCCTTTTACTATGCATTGTGCTTGTAGTTTGGCTCATAGCTGTTGAATATACTTATGGTACTTCAGTGAGAGAGCATCTATGACTACCTGGAGTAGTTGCTGGCACTGGGTATGCATGCAAAAAAGTATTAACTCCTTCCTTCCTTCTCTGAACAAGAGCCCAAAGTTTCAGAGATTTGTCATCTTCCATTTGCCAACCTCCATTTAAATGGATCATGACCATGTAAACTGGAGCAGCTCGTTCTCCTCAGATAGGCTGAGTGGGGAGTCCACCATGCATCTGACCTGGTTATGAAGAGGGTCTCTGGGACTCTCCTGGAAGATCTGCAGTCCCCTGGCTTTCTAAGCCTGACTCTGAGGTGGAGAATAAGACATGTAAGCTCAAAGGCAGAGTTGTAGCATTCTCGAGAATCTAAGGTCTCAATAAAGTAAGTATTCCTGAGACTAGTGTGGGACAGGTAACTAGTTTTCCAGGTTAGCCATCTTCACGCCTACCTGGTCTCATCATTAACTCCCACGCTTTTCCCAGAATTGTAACCACTTTAAGGCCCTAAATTGTGTTTAGTTGTTAATGCAGCATGTTTAATATTTAAACACATAATGGGATTATTTTTCTGTTTCATTCAGATGTCAGTACCTTAATTGTTGGGAGATAATAAACCAGTCACAAGTAGTCAGGAGATTCTCGGTGGAGGCAACCCACAGCTTGGTTAATATCTGGTAACAGATACCATAATTCAAAAATTCATTGCCTTTACTAGTTTCACACTCCTCCTCTTTTTCATGCCATTCTCCATGCTGTTGCAGAGTGAGCTCTCAGAGATTCTGGGTCCCCTCCCTCCCTGGCCCTACCTTCCATAAAGGTCAACAGTAGGGTTGGAGGCCAGAACTGATGAGTACTCGTAGCACCTGGAGAAATACCTGGGACATCACAGACACTCAATGAGTGTTGGTTAAACTTTAAGTTTAGGGCTCCAGGTAACCCACAAGCCAGATAATCCATACTTCTACTGCCCAGAAATCCACACAAAAGAGGTGCTTTGGCAAGGGGTTTTCAGGGCTCGCACCATGCCAGCTGACAGGCAGCAAGGGGGAAGTCCTCACCCTGCTGCATGCCAGTCAGCACAGAAGCTGCTTGCCAACCCAGTGTGGTTTTGGCACCTAAACAGTCCCTACATCACATGTATTTACCTGAAACCTATCATCCTCAAGAGGTCATAAATATATTATTCAAAAGGAAGATTGTAGATTCTTCATGAGGTACTCTGTTGTAATTCCTGGCATGTTACAACACACTTTTGCTGATAATTCTGAAAACTGGACATGGGGCTAAGCTGTGTTAATAGATACTTCGCTATTATGTAATTGAGATTAAATCTACTTTTAGGATACTACTTTTAAATAAAATAGAAAAAGCTCAATATTTTAAAAAATGTATGAGTACTCATTAATTGCCCTCTTAAGAAGCTTCATGCAGGCAATTTAAATTAGGCAACTAGTACCTACTGAGCAGGGGGCTTCCAACCAATGAAGCCCCGTGTTATGAAAAAGGCTTTCTAACTTTCTCCATATAGAGAGCCATTTAATTTGCTCCTGCCGTTCACTGCTGTGCAAACAACTTTTGGTATCCTATAGGGTCACACATCATTGAAATTTTCTCTTCATGGTATGGGGACAGCCTCTTTGCCACTTGATAATCAGTGTGGCAAAGTCTAATCTTTACATCTTCCACCGTTCCAACAATGGCCTTAGACCCCTTCTCATCAGGTGAAGGGGAAGTCAGGATGTCTGCTGTTCAATTTAAGGCAACATTACAGCCTTGCCCTTGGGGAGACAGGACTGCAATAGACAAATTCTTGTGGAATGCAGGAACTCAGATGGGCTGGTTTGGTTTCAGCTAGAGAATAGATGGGGTTTGTATTTAGCATTTTACAAGAGCAGACGTTGTTCTGTCTCTATCAGCAGTAGCCAGAACATGCTTGTTCCACCTCGGAATGAAGAATTACACATCTCTCTGTGCAAGGCCGTGACAGACCTATGATGTGTGCTTCGATACGCGCACAAAACCATTTACCAAAAATGACACTTCCAGGAGCAACTCGTTTAAAAGTTCCTGTCATATCACAAGGACATCAACATGGAAGGAAGAGTGAACTTGATCTCTTATGGTTTAAAGCCTGTGTATATGTACCTTAGTGAGAGAGGGGAAATGAAAGTCTGTTTCAACACTCTCCTTTTAGAAGTCACATTGTGTTTATGGTAAGATTTTTTAAATAGCTATTCTTAATTATAGAATAATTAGAAACCTACAACTATGATGTACCAGAAGTATGTAAGATAGGATATACATTCAGTGTAAAACAAAAGGAGAGACAGATAGATAAGCAAAAAAGAAGAAAAATGTAACACTCATAATTTCCCATGCTATAATGATCACTTTTTACATTTTGGAATATAAAGTTTCATAACCTCTTTAAGCCGACATATTATATATAATCCTGCATAAAATTTATCAAAAAAATTGAAATAGTACTCTGCACATTGTTTTGGAAACCCCCCTTTTGCCTTTATCCATTTATTTTGTAGCATTTTCTATATTAACAAATTCACGTTCACTTTGGTAGGGTTTTTTTTAGTTGTGTGAGATTGCATGTGGTAGGGTTTTTAATGACCTTCAGTAAGGGACTGTCTGGCACCTTTTCTGGAAGATTGCATGGACACAGCCCCGTCCCCTATTCATACTTCTGCAATGCTGGTTTGGTGCCCATTTCCAGGCAGGTGTCTGCTTACCCTGTCTTCTGCCCGTGGGTCAGCTGAAAGAAAGACCCTGGACATGATATAATGTCATTTAGCAGGCTGTGTCTGGCACTTGACCAGAGTACACACAAATGGGAGCAAAAATCCCTCCCTTGCCTGGAGTTGTGACACTTCACCTTGCAGCGTTCACTTACTGAAAGGAAAAACATACTATGTAAGTAAATTTGTACATAAATATCTCTGAATACTTGGAAAAAAGACTACTGCATATTAACTCATGTCCTTTGGAAAATTGTATCAGAAATCTGAACCCGTAAACTAAATATGGTAACGTAAACAGCTGAATGTTTACGCACAAATACGCACCACTGCTCTCTCTTCTGCTGTAGAATATGACAGTATTCTGGTGGATATTAATATTATACCTTATGCATATAACATTTTCTCATTGAAGGCAAATGATTCATTGTAAGCATCTTTTCACAAAAGTGCAAGTATCCCCACAGAATCATAAAATTTCAGCACTAAACAGTACCTTAGAAACCATGTACTAGATGACAGTCTATAAAATCCCAAATTAAAGATCTCAGTTAATATTTGCCAAATGTGGGCATGCAAGCGACATTCACATTTGGCATTGCTGTGTGCATTCTGTACCAGTGACAAATTGTGGTGTAAAATGAGGGAAGAGATCCAAACCAAATTGTAGCTGAGGCTTGACATGTCTTTGAGAGGACACATATGCCTTCCCATGTTTAAAAGCAAAATCCCATCAGATGATGCACGTAGAATGCGTAGACAGAAGGGCAGCCCTTCCAGATGCCACATCAGTTCCAACTTGGAGCTGTTAAATAAAAGGGACTCTGGAAAGACTCAGGCGTGCCTGCCAAGAATAAGTCATCTTTGCACTCAGTCCCCACTTTCAGACAACCTTGAAATGTGGTTTTTAGTAAGGAAGGGCAAGAAAAATAATATGCTTCTACGGAATATCCTTTTTTGAGGGTAAAACGTAAAGAAATATATAATTCATGAAATTGTGTCTATTGTGAGACCGTAGATTACAAGGCCCTTAATGACTATCTTTGTTTTTCTCCTGGCACTGAGGCTATCCTTGTTAGACTCAAAGCACTCATAAGTATTGGCTGGATTGGATTGAAAAAGTGTTTCCCCCTTCTCTCTGTTGTGGTTAGATACAGGAAGGAGGAAATGCATCTCAGTTACAATTAGTTCTTATCTGGGAGGAGCTTTAGCTATGTAGGCCTGTGCCCATGTATTTCTAACAACGTAATATGTAACTTTAGACATCTGACAAATGGCAAAGCCAGTCCAGAAACTGTAGAAGGAAGCACCATCTATGAGGCTGCCAGTTGCAAGACAATCTATCTGGATCATTTGTAGCCACAGTTCTACTTCATTATGTCATCCACGATAGGATTACTGGTTTCCAGAAAAATAGAATGCACTGGACTCTATGCTTGCCTAACAAATGGCATTTTCTAGAGATGCCTACACTTCCAAAAGAAAGGCCTAGAGTGTGGGGTTGAAATCAGCACACTGACCAGTTTACATGTGACCCTGCTTAGCTCCTCACATTGGGGTCCAGGCATAAGGTCTGACAGCAGGGTAAAGAAGACAAGCCAGAGGAAAGTACAGCTGCTGGAAGCAACAAGCAGGCCTAGAGGTGGACTCATATGTTCAGGAATGATAGGTGAATCTCTGGGAGGGGAGTTGTCTTTGACTGTCACAACTGAGGTTTGGAGCAAGAGTTCAAAACCACAAAGAATTATAAGCAAAGGAAACCATTGTTCCCACTGCTTTTCTGCTCTCGTTTTGATTGTCATACATTTCAATGGCATCCAGATGTTCCATTATTTTAGCTACCAACTTGGGAAATTACATTATAGTTACTTTGAAAGTTGTCAGAACACTAAACTCAACAATGACAGTTTATAACCCATTTTCTCTAAAGCACTTAATTTTTTTTCTTATAACCCTGATGGGCTGGCATTTAAATAAAGAAAGTCAGGATTCTGAAATTCAGTTCACTTTTGTATATGCAAAATTATTCGTTGTGCTCATCCATATGCATATTGGTTCTTGCACCTACACATTGTGTGTATTGAACTTTAACTTTTCCTCTATTTGTATCTATATTTGTTAAAAATAGGATATTTGCTTCACATCTTAACTTTGAATATTTGCACTCTGATTTTAAGCTAAACTATAATATTTTGGCATTTAAATTTATGCATTTTTTTGGGAAAACTGAAGGCTAGTTTTTTAAAAAAGCAATATTATCAATTTTGAAAACACATACTGCCCCAGTTGAATAAAAAACATACTGGTATATATATCATATTTTACAACAGATTTATTTAAAGTTTCCCAGAAAACTCCATTCGTCATTTCCAGTTATGAGAGGATGAAGTGCTTCAGTTAACGCCTACAGCATTCGTATGGTAATCTTGAAATTGGGAGACTTGGCCACATCCATAACTGGTAATTGTACAAAACCAGGCCACTTTTAAATCAAACAAAAGCATAGAGAGCCCAGAGGATACTTTTGAAAAGAGGAGACCATTTCTAACAAGTCTAGTAAAAACGTGCATTCCTAAAGCAAATGAATGGGAGAGTTCTTATAAAACTATTGCTGTTGCTTTTTTTTTTTTTTTTTTTTTTTTTTTTTGTAGAGGCTGCTTGTATTATCTGTCTGTACAGGACTTAGCACCCTGTTGAACTCAATAAATATGCAGTGGTGATAATATTATTGCTCAGAATTCATTAGCACTTTCACATCTTTTGAGTGTCACAATGTTCTGCCTACAAGGTACAGGGAATTTTAATTTAATGCTCATTCTGAGGCTTTAAGCTTGGAAGTGTAATGACCCATATAAGATAATCCTCTACTTCAAGCAGGGCATTTTTGGAGCAAAGCCATGGGGTTGTCCAAGAATTCATTAAAAAGCAGAGAAACTTTACTTCCCACACTAAAATTGAGGGCTTAGTGTACTGGCTTTTCCAATCTCTGTCCTCCAAGCCATCCACATCATAATCCCCCAACACAAAAAAAAGGGGGAAGAAATAGAGAATATTTGAGAAGGGCTATGACAATTAAATAACTCTAACCAACCTCAGTCAAACTGTGTATGTCATGATAGAGGTTGAAACAGAAATCAAACAGGGCTGGAACCGGTTTTTTGTTATTTTGTTGTTTAAAGCAGAAAAATAAAAATTGTCCTTCAGCGTAATTCAGCTCTCAATAGACTTTGGAATATCTGTCAGTTTGCATACATATTTCTTCTATGAAATTTAATTTTTCTTTTGGCTTAATAGAAATTATCCACAGAGAGTTTTGATACCAGTATTGTCCTTGATACTTGCCACAGTACCTAACATCTAAAAGGCATTCTGGAACTATTTAGTTGAAGGAATTAATTAATTAATTAAGCAATCATGAAAGTAAATTTCCAACTGTTCAGTAACCATGCTCTCAGTTATTTTATTGCCTTTTTAAAAGCAGAAAATTGTTGGGGCTACCTTACAAAATCCTTAACTTTTTCTTATATCTCATTTGGGAATTACAGGGCAATGAGCCTTCTTTTAAAAATCTAAATTATCAGCCCTGGCTGATGTGGCTCAGTGTATTGAGCATTGGCCTTTGAAGCAAAGTGTTGCCTGTTTGATTCCCAGTCTAGGGCACATGCCTGGGTTGTAGGCCAGGCCCCCAGTAAGGGGTACATGTGAGGGGCAACCACACATTGATATTTCTCTCCCTGTCTTTCTCCCTCCTTTCCCCTCTCTAAAAAACAACAACAACAAAAATAAAATCTTTTAAAAAATCTAATTTATCAATAAATGTAATAAAATGTTCTGGGAACATTTAAATTGATAATAAACCTATGTAAATAATTATTTGTGAAAATAGACAAATACGTGCTGTGAGATGTAGTTAACAGTCCATGGTTGCTACAATAAATAACTATAGATACATGTATGTGTGTGCACACACACTCATTCATACATACACATGAGTACTTCCAACACATGCAACATGGTGATTACACTCACAGTTACTCTAAAATAGTTAATACAACAGATTAACACAAGTGATACAGTAATTAACTGTAGGACAGTATGTAATAAAATTATGTGTCTGGTTCTGAGAAACAATTTGTATGTCCAATAAGAGTTAGGGGCTGGACTTACCGGGGGGACTTCATGGAAGATGAGACACTTGACTGGCACCTTGGCAAAGAAGAGGAGCCCTGTTAAAGAAGAGAACACGTATGATCCAAGTATGGAGGGATGGATATGGCACCCTTGTGAGAATGGGCCTAGAGTAGCCTAAGTGCCAAGGGAAATAGGATTTGGAGAACGGGGGAGGGGGAGGCTGAGGTAGTGATTTTGAGTAGAAATGCGAGGAGATACAGAGCAATGAAAGGTTTTTGAGCAGAGTGATGAGGTGATGGAAGTTGTATATAAAGATCACTTAGCTAGTGAAATGGAACTTAGGAGTAAGAAAGGGACTGAGAGCAAGCCAGCAAGTTAAGAGGAGGCAAGACCCAGGTATAAGAGGCTTGCTACCCAACCACACACAGGTGGGGATTTCAGTAAGATGAGCAGGACATGAGAAAATGAACAAAACAGAGATTGAATGAGAGACTCAAGGGAGAAACAAGGGTCATTGTTTCCCACATTTGTCAGATGCTAATGTTCAGCAGCAGACCTATCAAGACCTCATAAGTGCCCTTGGCTTCATCTATTATTCTTCCCTTTAGGTGAAGTGATGTGGCCTTCATGCCAGTTGCTACCTGTTTAATTAGCCTCTTCTCATTCACCATCAGAATACGATCTCAGGGTTGGTCTACTCCTGTCTTGTGCAAAAAAGAAGCCTTTATAAGCATCTTCTGCAAAAATGTAGGAAGATAATTTTCCTTCTTTTTTTGTAAATTTAGTTTTACTCATTTTCATAACATTCTGGACTCTGCATGTTGAGACCACTCTGGTAACTGCAGAGTTTCTAATACAGGTGAGTTGGACTTAGAGTCCATGTGTTTTCATCTTCTTCTTCACTGAATGGGTAGTTGGGATTTGAACATGAGGAGTAGGCAATTCACTCACCAGGGCCTCTTTACCTGATGAATCTGTTATCCCAGCTGAATCACAGTCCCGTAGAGATATCAACTATTGTTAATTTCCTTCTCCAAGGCAAAGACTCTTCATATTTCATTGTTTGTAATACTTAGCACAGTTCAAACATAATCAGTGAATATTTTGCTCAATGGATGCAAAAGCCAAAGGGCATTTTGAGAAAGCAGCAATATCCAAAGGAAAACACACCTGTTTGCCTTCCATTGAAGGAACCCATTCAGCACTTCGGCTAATGTACATCCATGCTAACATGCAAGTGTGTGCATTGTACTTGTACTTCCAAAGGTGAACTATTTTATCCCATCTCACAGGTTGGTCAGGAGGCTGAGATGACTCACCCGCTACAGATCAGGTGACTAATTATGTTATTAGAACATAGAATTACCTGGAATGGCTTTGTCACCCACCTGGCAACAGACTTTGGTTTGATACTGCTGTGTTCAAATGACTGAAAAATGTGAATGATACATGAGATGATGTATGAACATATATGGAAGATTTTTTCAAAATGTTTTATGACAGACTTGGTTTTAATCCTATGCTTTAGCTATTACATTGTTCTTAACTTAAAATTGATTTTAGTTCATTTCTATAATCGTTCCTTCAGTGCCTAGGATATGCAGGTTCTGTGCTCAGGGAGGTAGGGACATTGTAATGAAAGGGATAAACTGGATGATGACACACTGGATTCAGCTAGATGAGCAAGATGGATTGTAAAAATGGCCACTAATTTTTGCAGCCTCTTCCATCAGTAGGTAGAGCCTTGGCTCGGTGACTTGCTGTGACCAATAGCATCCAGTAGAAGTAACATGTGCAATTTCTGAGTCTAAGTCCCAAGAGGCCTTGCTCCTGTTCTTCCTGTGCTTGTTATCTTGAAACTTTGCCCTGTTTTCATTATGTGGTCACTCTTCAGAGACAAGATGGACCCTCCAACCACATTTTGGTTTGAATGTCTAGACATGATGTCACACATTCACCAAGAGGTTATGAAAGGCTTATTATTTGAATAATGCACTTTCTGGGAAAGCAGATTAAATTTTTAAGTTGGTCAAAAATGGCTTGAGAAAGTAGGGATAGGAGACTGGCTTGGGGCTGGGGCTAGGGCTAGAGTGAGTGTTCCTGATGTTGAGCTGGTGCTGACATGATTTGCCCTTCTTACCAGCATTAAAGGTGGGAGTACCTAAGCTTTTCTCGTGGGAGTACCTAAGCTTTTCTCATCTGCTTGCTGAGATGTGGGGCAAAAGAGAGGAGAGTGTAGTGGGGCCTGAAAGCTGTTGGTAGTCAGAAAAATGGTGTCAGACTCTTTATTACTCTTTAATGCAAGTGTCTTCATAGCACTTAGCACCTGAAATTATGTTAAATTTTGTTCATTTATTATTTATTTCTCCACCCACTCTACCCTCTGCAGAGGGTATAAACTGTTCCAACCAATATAAACTGTGTATTGGTTGGAACCAAATCTATATTGTTCTCTGATGAATCTCTAGCCTTTAGATTAGTACTGGATGCATAGTAGGTGCTCAATAAATACTAATGTATGAATGAACTTCTACAAGTGAATGATTACTTTCTCTGTACTCAATCCTGATGCTTAGGGACCAATCAGAGAACAAGTGCACTGCAGATAATTCTAATAATCTTAAATTTGAGTAACTTGCTCTGCATCTCCTGTAAGTTGATACCCCTGAAAGAATGGCTGGGAAATGTTAACCTTCAGTTCTTCTCTACACTTCAAACCCTATCTTTGTATCAAATCAGATTGTCAGAATATCATGTACCCAGCTCAGGTTTACTCTGGCTTCCCATGGAAATATTTGTACAGCATTATGTTCTTGATTTTTAATTATGTTACTATACTATACTACCATGTCCACCTGTCTCTGAATATTTTGTGAAAGTGCTGCTCAGAACACTGTCCTCTAGGTTATTCACTGTTTCCTGGGGAATAAATGCAACAGGATCTCAGAGTTTAGAGCTGGGGCTAGAGGGATTTTTTCCTTTATTAGATGAGGATTTCAGCCATCTATTACAGAGCAAACTGTTGTGCTAAACACTTGTAGCTCCCCCATCCTAGATTTTCTCATATTATTATCCCTACCACACTCACATACCCAGCTTTTGCCTTTTTTTGTTTATAAGTATATAGGATATCATTAAAATTATATATGTATACACACACACAAAAACACACTTTTCCTGTTAAGTCTCCTCAAAGCTTCTTTAGAAGTAAGTATGGTATTAGTGATTAATAAATGGATCTTACTCCTGATACACACTGGAAAAAGTCTGAGTGAGACTTAACTGTTCATTGTCCTTCCTCTGTTGCAGGGAAATGAAAAGCCCAGAGTGCTATGAAGTTACCCCATCAGAGGCAGAGTGTTATTCACCCATATGTCTCCCTTAGCACACTTTAAGTGGTCAAGAAATGACCAGAGATCTCCTAGAGGATATCTTTTAAGTAGAATAAGGGATTAATTTTCATCTGTGTCCTCTCACTGCTTAACATAATGCCTAAGTCTTAGGCCCCCCAAAATTGTTATGGAATGATCTCCAGGAGTACTTTATCTTTGAAACTATAGTATTGATTAGCTTCTTTTATCTAGAGATTGATTTAATGAAAATGAAACAAAAAGCCATTGTTAGTATAGTTGTTTTAACCTATAATACTTTAAAATGTAATCAAATTAACCTTTTTTTAAAGAAATAGGTGGGTATACATAGGTAAGCTATAGAGTTAGTTTCTATAAAATGAATCTATTCTCTGCCATTTTAGCCATACAATTGGAGATATGTTTTCATTAAAAACATGTCTTAAGGGTAAGAGGTCCAAGATGGCAGAGGAGTAAGTAGAAGCTACACTAACCTCTTCCCAGGACCAATAATCTGGAATTACAACTAAATTGTGGAAAAAGTATCCTAAATAACCAACTGAACACTAGCTGGAGAGAAGCCTTATAACCACTGACAGCAGAAGAAAACACTTCCCCTCAACATGACTGATAGGGAATGTGGAAATTTGAGAGGACTAGCTGGGGTCCCGTGGGCAGCCCCTGAAGTGCTGCAGGGATATTTCAGTGGCTGGGGGATCCCTCTGAGAAGCATGGGGTCTAAACTGCAAGCTGGGCTCCCAGCCCACAGCACCAGAGCTGGAAAGGAATATAGATAACGACCAGCTGTGAAAAGCAGCAGGGTTTCTATCTGCCAGGGAGAGAAGGCTGGAGATTCAGAGAGCCTCTTAAAGGTCCAACACACAAAATTTCATTCGTAGCCACTTACCCTGGAATCAGGCAGAAGGAGGGCAGAATGGACTACAGATACTTGAGGAAAGTTTGGGGTTGGTGGCTCTGGGGAAAGAACTGAAGGAACAGCTACCAGTATCCATGTGCTGAGTCATTCCCCATACTGCAGAGGCCCTCTTTCTAAGGCAGAGCACTCCTCTCCAAGAGCTGTCAACCTTGGATAATTAATAGCCCCAACCACAGGAATTACTCTGCCCCACTGTGTGGAGGTTAAGCCTCGCTGCTGATTATAGCTTGATTAGTTTCACAATTGATTGGTTTAAATGACTGATTAGTTTAACAACTAAAGCAGAAAATACAAAGAAGCAGCCAAAATGAGAAGACAAGAAAACAGACCCTAAATGAAAGAACAAGGAAATTTCCCAGGAGAAGGACTAGATGAAATGGAGGCAAGCAATTCATCAAATAGTTTACAGTAATGATTATAAGGATACTCAAAAGCATGAAAAAATAACATAGAAACCATAAAAAAGGACCAGTCAGAAATAAAGAATGCAATATCTGAAATAAATAATACACTGGAAGGAATAAACAGTAGGTTAGATGAAGCAGAGGATCACATCAATGATTTGGAAGACAAGGTGGAAAAAACACTCAGGCAAAACAGCAAAAAGAAAAAAGAATTTTTTAAAAATTAGAATAGCTTAAGAAACAGTTTGGCCAACATGAAGCATGATAATATCCACCTTATGGGAATACCAGAAGAAGAGAGTGAGCAAGGGATTGAGAACCTATTTGAAGACATAATGACCAAAAACTTCACTAATCTGGTGAAAGAAAAAGACACACAAGTCCAGGAACTGCAGAGAGTCCCGAACAAGTTGGACCCAAAGAGGCCTAAACCAACACATCGTAATTAAAATGATAAGGCTTAAAGATAAGGAGAAATTCCTAAAAGACACAAGAGAAAAGCAGGTGGTTACCTACAAGGTAGCACCTATTAGGCTGTTATCTGATTATTCCTCAGAAACATTCCAGGCCAGAAGGGAGTTGTGTGAAATATTCAAAGTGATGAAAAGCAAGGACCTACAACCAAGGCCACTTTACCCAGCAAGGCTATCATTTAAAATCGAAGGAGAAATAAGGAGCTTCCCAGGCAAGAAGAAGCTAAAGGAGTTGGTTAACACCAAACTAGTACTGCAACAAATGTTAAAGGGCTTGCTTTAAGAAGGAGAAAAAGAGAAAGAAAAAAAAAGAGGAAAACAGTCTAACAATAAAATGGCACTACATATGTATCCATTAACAATCACCTTCAATGTAAATGGCTTACATGCTTTAACCAAAAGACATAAGGTAGCTTAATGGATAAGCAAATGAGACCTGTATATATGCTGCCTCCAAGAGACTCATCTCAAATTAAAAGATATACACAGACTAAAATAAAGGGATGGAAAAAGATATTTTATGCAAATAGAAAAGAAAAAAACTGGGGTGCAGTAATTATCTGACAAAATAGACTTTAAAACAAAGGCTATAGTAAGAGAAAAAGAAGGACTCCACATAATGACAAAGGGAACAATCCAGTGAGAAGATATAACCCTAGTAAACATTTACGCACCCAACATAGCAGCACCTAAATTTGTGAAGCAAATCTTGATGGATGCGAAGGGAGAGAGAGTGACAGAAATACAGTCATAGTAGGAGATTTTAACATACCATTGACTTCAATCAATAGATCTTCCAGGCAGAAAATCAACAAGGAGACAGTGGCCTTAAATGACACACTAGATCAAATGGATTTAATTGATATCTTCAGAGCATTTCACCCCAAAGCAGCAGAATATACATACTTTTCAAGTGCACATGAAGATTTTCTAGGATAGACCACATGTTCTGACACAAAACAAGTCTCAATAAATTTAAGAACATGGAAATCATACCAAGCATCTTCTCTGACCATAATACTATGAAACTAGAAATCAATCACAAGAACACTGAAAAACATGCAAAGACATGGAAGCTAAATAACATGTTATTAAACAATGAGTAATGGGTCAACAATAAGATCAGCCCTGGCTGGAGTGGCTCAGTGGATTCAGTGCTGGCCTGTGAACCAAAGGGTCTCCAGTTTGATTCTCAATCAGGGCACATGCTTGGGTTACAGGCAAGGTCCTCAGTAGAGGGCACACAAGATGCAACTGCGCATTGTTGTTTCTCTCCCTGTCTTCCTCCTGACCCCCCGCTAAAAAATAAATAAATAAATAAATAAAATCTTTATAAAAATATTTTTAAAAAGATCAAAGGAGAAATCAAAACATACCTTGAAATAAATTGAAATAAGGAAACAAATATATCCAAAATCTGTGGGGCACTAGGAAAGAAATTCTAAGAGGGCAAGTCATAGCATTATAGACCTCCCTCAAAAAAGTTCAAATAAAAAATTTAACTTCACACTTAAAAGAGCTTGAAAAAGAACAACAAACAAAGCCCAAAGTAGAAGGAAGGAAATTATAAAGATCAGAGCAGAAATAAACAAAATAGAGTCTAAAAAATACAAAAGATCAATGAATCCAAGATCTGGTTTTTTTTGAAAAGATAAATAAAATTCACAAATCTTTAACCAGAATCATCAAGAAAAAAAGAGAAAGGACCCAAATCAATAAAATCAGAAATGAAAGAGGAGAAATAACAACTGACATCAAAGAAATACAAAAGATTGTATAAAAATATTATTAACAACTATATGCCAACCAAATGGATAATGTGGATGAGATGGATAAATTCTCAGAAACATACAATCCTCCAAAACTAAATCAGTAAGAATCAAAGAATCTGAACAAACAGATTACATCTAGTGAAATTGAAGCAGCAATCAAAAAGCTCCCAACAAACAAAAGCTCTGGACTGGATGGTTTTACAGGTAAATTTTTCCAAACATTCTGAGAAGAACTAATACCTGTCCTTCTCAAACCATTTCATAAAACCCAAGAGAAGGGAAGGCTCCCAAACTCATTTTACAAGGCCTGCATTATGCTAATTCCAAAATCTGATAAAAACACTAGAGAGAAAGAAAATTATAGACCAATATCTCTGATGAACATAGATGCTAAAATAACAAAATATTAGCAAACCAAATACAATAATGCATCAAAAAGATCATACACTATGATCAAGTAGGATTTATTCTGGGAATGCAAGGTTGGTACAACATTTGCAAATCAATAAATGTGACTTACCACATAAACAAAATGAAGGATAAAAACCACATGATCATATCAATAGATGAATAAAAAGCATTTGACAAAATCCAGTACCCATTTATGATAAAAACTCTCAGCAAAGTGGGAATAGAGGGAACATACCTAAACATAATAAAGAACATGCCTAAACATACGTATATCATATGTATGACAAACCCACTGCCAGCATCATGCTCAAAGGGCAAAATCTACAAGCATTTCATTAAGATTGGGAGCAAGACAGGGATGTGCGCTTTCACCTTTTTTTCTTAATTTTTTTTAAAAGATTTCATTTATTTTTAGAGAGAAGGGAAGGGAGGGAGAGAAACATCAATGTGTGGTTGCCTCTCATGTGTCCCCTACTGGGAACCTGGCCAGCAACCCAGGCATGTGCCCTGACTGGATTGAACCAGCAACCCTTTGGTTCACAGGCCCTCGCTCAATCCACTTAGCTACAAAACAATCAGACAAGAAGAAGAATTAAAAGACATCCAAATTGGAAAGAAATTAGTAAAACTCTTTTTATTCACAGATGACATAATTCTGTACATAGAGAACCCCAAAGATTCCACCAAGAAGCTACTAGAACTGAAAAATTAATTCATCAAAGTAGCAGGATACAAAATTAATATCCAGAAATCAGTTGTGTTTTTGTATACCAATAATGAACTAACAGAAAGGGAAATCAAGAAAACAATCCCATTCATGCTTGCTTCATAAAGAATAAAATTCCTAGGAATAAATTTAACCAAGGATGTAAAAGACCTGTACTTGGAAAATTATAAGACACTGAAGAAAGAATTTGAAAAAGATACAAATAAGTGGAAACAGATACCATATTCATGGGGAGGAAGAATTAACATCATTAAAATGTCCATACTACTCAAAGCAAGCTATAGATTCAATGCCATTCCTATTAAGACTCCAAGAAATAGAGCAAATATTTCAAAAATTTATACAGAACCACAAAAGGGCCTGCATAGCAACAGTGATCCTGAGACAGAAGAACAAAGTTGGAGAGATCATGTTACTTAATATCAAACTGTTCTATAAGGCCATAGAAATCAAAACAGCATGATACTGGCATAAAAACAGACACATAGATCAGTGGAACAAAATAGAGAACCCAGAAATAAACCCACACCTTTATAGTCAGTTAATATTCGACAGGAAGCAAGCACATACAATGGGCTAAAGATAGGTTATTCAATAAATGGTGTTGGGAAACTTGGACGGATAAGTGCAGAAAAATGAAATTAGGCCACCTTCTTATACCACACACAAGAATAATTTCAAAATGGATCAAAGTCTTAAAAGTAGACCCAAAACCATAAAAATCCTGGAAGAAAACAAAGGCAGCAAAATCTCAGACATTGCTCATAGCAATATTTTATCAGATGTATCTCCCCAGGCAACGGAAACAAAAGAAAAAAACTAAAAAAAAAAAAAAAAAAAAAAAAAAAAAAAAAAAAAAAAAAAAAAAAAAAAA
>PVKU01004601.1:59290-101280 GCA_004027475.1 Anoura caudifer | reverse complement strand
AAGAGGACATACAGATGGCCAATAGACATATAAAAAGATTCTCAATATCGGTAATCATCAGAGAAATGCAAATTAAAACCACAATGAGATACCCTCTCATACCTGTCAGAATGGCTATCATCAATAAATCAACAAACAAGTGCTGGTGAGGATGTGGAGAAAGGTGAATTCTTTTGCTCTGTGAGTGGGAATGCAGACTGATGCTGCCACTGTGGAAATCAGTATGGAGATACCTCAAAAAATTTAAAATGGATCAGCCTTTTGACCCAGCAATCCCACTTCTGGGAATATATTGGAAGGAATTCAAAATACTGTTTTGAAAGAATGTAAGCACCCCTATGTTCATTGCAGCATTATTTACAATCACCAAAATATAGAAACAGCCTGAATGGCCATCAGTAAATGAGTGGATAAAACAACTATGGGACATTTACACAATGAAATACTACTTGGCTATAAAAAAGAAGAAAATTTTACCCTTTGCATGAGTATGGATGGATCTGGAGAACATTATGCTAAGTAAAATAAGCCAGTCAGAGAAAGACAGATACTATATGATTTTACTCCTATGTGGAATCTAATGAACAAACTGAACTAACAAGGAAAATGGGGACAGACTCATAGATGGAGAGCAGGATGACAGCTAATGTGGAGGGGAGGTTAGGGGGTGGAGGGATTAAGCGAAAAGGAAAAAGGACTTGGACATGGACAACAGTGTTGATTGCTAGGGGGAAGAGAGTATAAGGGGACCAAAAGGTAATGTAAAAAGATACAATAAGATTCAATTAAAAAGAATTTTTTTGAAATTTAAAAAATGATAAAAGTATAGTATAGTATAGTAAATATATAAACCAGTATTCACCAAAAAAAAAAAAAAAATATATATATATATATATTTCTTGAGATACTGAACTGTGAAGCATTTAGTGAGGAAGGACTTTTAATCTGACAGTATTGCACACCAAGCAAGAGTGGTAAAAGTTTCCTGATGCTTTTAGAAGTCTGCATCATGTCTTCAACTCTGCTCATTTATCCCATTTTCTTCTTCCGCATTTCTAGATTCCATGCTTGTGCTCCTGAACTTAACTCTTCTCCATCTCATTCATGGTAATTTGTAGTACTATCTTAATAGACATCTGAATTTGCTGAATTTTTTTGTACTTCAAAAATGAATTATTATTAAACTACATCAAGACTCCAAACTCAAAATCTGCTGAATACCTCTTTTAATGCAAATAATATTTGAACTCAGCATTTGTTATCCTCTTGGGATTTTGGTGCGATAGTCCAGGATTCTAACTGTCAGCATGTTTTTAGTAACAAGGCACAGTGCATATATTGCAATATGGGCTAATTGGGCAAATGCAAGAAATATATTATTACAAATTAAGTGGGATAGTAAAAGGTCTTATCAGCTATCATTAAAATAAAAATATGTAAACAGCTATGTTGCTTTTGGGGTGATGAAAATGCTAAAAAATTAGACTTGGCTTATTGCACAACTCTATAAATATGCTACAAAAAATACCCACCTAAGACTCCTTTGGAAAGGGGGACAGAAGAGGAAAGCAGGAGCCCAAGGACAGTTTCTAGAGAAGCCGGTGCTACTGCTGTAGAAACAGCCATGTCTCACAGTCACAATAGTGTGTGCACATTTACCTTGTAGAACCTGCTGCATCTAGGAGGCAAGGCAGAGGCATGTACTTCTTTAAATCCTATTAGCAACAGTCTCAGAGTCCCAGAATTCTTCTTCATGGATCCAAAGTCTGTGTATGTGCGAGTATTAGTATACACTATAAGCAAGCCCCAAGATTCTCCTCCTCTGCTCCCTTTTCTGTCACTTCCTCCTTGCTTTATGGACAGGATAGTCCTTGGGCCAAAATAGCTCAGCAGGCACTGGAGAACTGGGTCTCCAGGAGGCTGCTATAAGGAGATAGAGGAGACAAGGGCGGCAGGTACAGAATGAAGAATCAGCGTATGTGACACTATCAATTCTCTGTGTGGTACACACTGTTCCGAAGGCCCCATCAAGAGGGCCAGTCTTCCACTTCCTCAGAACATGAAGGATTATTTATTCCATGGTGGAACTCTGGTGGTTTCAGGAAGAGACAATTCTCCAACACGTTCACAGGCAGACAGATGAGGAGGCAGAAGAACTGCAGTGGTCAGATGACAAGAACACAGTCCCACTTAGGAACTAGAATTCCTGTGTTCACCAGTGCGGTCCAAGAAGCCATCAATTCCCTGCGGGCAGTGTATTTCCTAAGCTTAACTGGAGTGCCCCAAAGGAGGAGCACTGCATAGCAATGAATAGTTCTCTAAAATGTAAAACCCTCAGGGACATCAAGAGTTCTGGTTTCATCACTTGTGACTTCATTCAGCCATCACACTGATGATTCCCCACATGCTTGTATGGAATATGAGCTTGTTCTTTGAAACTGGTATGAATTAATTTCTGGGTCTGACTTCCAGTGTTTTGTCAAGGAAAACAAGCTTATTGGTATTTCTCAATGGGACTACACACAATACTGTGATCGTATTTCTAAGGAAAGGGAAGAAGAGATTTGCAGATGTACACAAGACTTCTTCAAAAAACACATACAGTATAAATTCTTAGATGAAGACTTTGTATTGGATATCTATAAAGACAGTAGTGAGAGGTGTGGCTAATCAATTTTAATCCATTTGGCGAAGTAACAGATTCACTGCTGTTTACTTGGGAAGAACTGATTTCAGAAAGCAGAAAGGGGATTTTTGTGAAGGAGAAGCTCTGGAATAGGACCCTACAGCTTTCTGCTGCACAAGCAGTGAATTACATTCCATCCAGCCCAGGTTCTGTCTTAGTTATTAACCGCTCTAGGACTTTGCAGACCTCTCCACTGAGGAAGATGCTCACAAACTCATCGTTTTCTTAAACTAAAAAGAAATTGGAAAGAGGATGACCAATTAGAGTGCTAAAGTTCAAGACCAAGTGAAGGAGGAAACCAGGGCCACTTCCGGAGGCTGTTCCCGGTTTGCAACTTCCTATTAACCCAGTTGGAATATGGGTGGGGTGGGCAGTGTGAAAACCAATAGCTTTTTATGTTCATGCAGGTTAACCTGGGGGGAAAAATGAGGAACTTTGTTACTTGTAAAAATAACATAATAAACAGATCTTAAACATAAACAAATTTAACTGAATACTTTAAAAAGGTGAAATTTATAGCATATAAATTATATCTCAATAACATGATTTTTTTAAAAAGCTGTTTCCTGGTAAATTAATGAAATAATGGTTTAATTTATATATACTTTTAAAGGCATCAGTAATCCTAATAAACCGTCAGTTGAAACAAATAGTAATTGCAGCATTAAAGGTCTAAACATCAATTGCCCAAGGAATTTTTTTTAAAGTTGTGTCTGTCTGTGGCTGTGGTTCCATCTGTGGCTGTGGTTCCACCTTATGACATACAAACGTATTCTTGATGCTCCTGCCAATTGGCAAGTGTTCACTAAGTTCAATTTTGATAGAGACTGCTCCTACAGAGCCAAAGGAATAAAATATGAAATGCAAGTGCATCAATTACATAGTGCCATTTAATAAAACCTTGTGGATTAAAACAGCAACCATCGTATTTAGCTCACAGTGCTGTGGATTGCTGGATTGTTGTTACCTGGCCTGGCCTGGCTGATTTCAGCTGGGCTTTTCCAGGACATGCGGTCAGCTGGTGAGAAAGTTGGATGATCTACAACAGTCACTTGCACGTCTGGGAGTCGGTGGGCTGGCATATGAGGTCTTGATTCTTTTCCACATGGCCTCTCATTTTAGACTTTGGTCACATAGTGATCTCAGGAGTTAAGGGTAGCATGAGCAAAACCCACAAAGCCTCCTGAGGCTCAGAATTAGAACTTATACAGTGTCATTTCAGCTGCATTTTATTTGTCAAAGCAAGTCGCCAAGTCTCTTAGCTTGGGTTGCTATAACAGAGTTCCACAGACTGGTCATAAAGTCTAAGATCAGGGTGTCAGCATGTTTGGGGGCTAGCGAGAGCCCTCTCTGGGTCACAGATTGCCAACTTCTTGTTGTATCTTCCCAGAAAGGAAAGAGAGCCAACTAGCTCTCTGGTAATTCCATTCATGAGAGCTCCACCCTCATGACCTAATGACCTCCCAAAGGCCCTCTCCTAATGCCATCACGCTGGAGATTATATTTCAACATATGAATTTGGGATGGGGACGCACAAACATTCAGTCCAGAACACCAAGCCAGATGGGATTCAAAAGGTAGGGAAATAGAATTTACTTCTTGGTACAGGGAGCTATGAAATTCTGTGGCCATTTTTGGAATCCACCACAATACACAGTCTATGCTAATCTGTTTTGGTGCTATCCAGTGTACCCGTTTCATTTCAATTAGATCATGTCTCCTAATGAAGATGACTTGGCCCTGGTGTTGTGAAATACGTAGTCATAATATTACATGTATGTTAAATGTTGGAGTAATTGCCTCACTGGAAATGGCAGGGGTAACAGCAGCTATAACCAAAATTGTTTAAATTCTGTTTTTGAATTTTGCCACAGATTTATCTAACGTAAATATTTCTCTGCACTACACATTTTTATACCACTAGATAGGCACCTGATGCTAGAGGAGCAGGTGGAACCTGAGATGGGATTAAAATTATGCTGTGGTTAGCACACATTGGGTTATGGAGAATCAGCTACATTGTGATTTATGTTCTAATTCTGGTCATTTGCTAGCTAACAGTTTTCTCACAGCAATGGGAAAAGTCTGGGAGTGAGAAGTTTCCAAGTACAATCTCACATCTTTGTTAAAACCATGTGATCATCATTCCATTGCCAATTGTCCTTAAGAGAGAGGCCTCCTCCTTATTTATAGGTGGAGAGCAGAATGCCCAGGTCTAGCTAGGAAACCACTCAGCGCCACACATGGAACATTAGATGGGTCAGAACCAAAGACCTTTGTCACAGCCATTAAAAATGTTTGCAATCCATCTTTGAAAAACTTCTTCAGGTTCGACCTTGAGTCTCAAACAGAAAAAGTCATCCCCCGACTACCTTTTCAAAGTGTAGTGTCCAGTTTGACTTCCTATCCTGAGGCATCCACTTTCTATAAACACAGCTCCCGGTGTGACGGCATCAAGTGAAACGCAGGCTTCCCAGCTGTTTGATAGAAGAAGAGCTGACTATACAGGTATGGAAGTCTGACATCTTCAAAGGTGTCTTAAATGACTATTTTCTTTTCATAATCTGTTGCCTCAGATACAGTTGAGATTTTTAAAATAAAAGTACTAGGCAAGCTGCTTAGTAGCATGTAAATTTAGGATTATAAAGAGCTTTTATATTCTTCTTCAAAGCTGAGCTCTCATTTCTTTGCCATAATCCTCCAGTTGACACACTAAATAGAAACCCCTTCCCACGGTTTCCGTCTGCTGGGCCAAGAGCGGCACAGCCGCGAATGCCTTGCTGGGTGCCGCAGCGGAGAGTCTGTCCATCTCTCCATTATTGCTCCACAAGTACACATATGATATATTTTTTAAATTTCTAAAACTTCCAATTTAAAAAAAATTTAAATTACTTAGTTACCAAAATTGCATGGGGTTGTTTTAATAACAGCTCTGACAATTTCTAGGAAGTTCTAGTTCAGAGTTTGTTTGTTTTCCTTTTCTATATCCAGCATTTTCAATATATTTAATTTAAGTATATAATTTTTCAAAGACTAAGGGTCACAGTTGCCTAATTTCCTTATCAATATATTTAACCTTCAGAAATGTATATCTTATAGTCAACAACCACAATTAAGAATGACATTAATTTCCCATATATCATACAGATGTATTTGCTGAGGAAAGATCCAGAGCACCCACATCAATAGGAAATGGTGAAATTTTTGTTCTTTATTTTATAAATGCAAATCTTCAACTACATACCATTTGAGCCATTCATAAAAGAATGATAAAATGCCTAAAATTTGAAATATTTTTAATGACAGAGGATGGAGACATTCAGATGCCTAAAACAGCATCTTCACATGTGATACAATAAAATTTAACAGGTGAGTTGCCAGAAGGCAAATTAAGTCTAAATCACTCTGATTGGAAATATAAGAATGGTTAAACTCTGAAATAATAGAAAATGCCACTCAAAAACAACTAAAGAAACCTAGAATGTCTAAAATCATTCCATCTCAAATAATAAGCTCATTTGTTATTACCTAGCAACTTGGATATCTATAAATAGGAAATGTCAAGTTGGTAACCATGGGCAGGCAGATTCAATACGAAAAGTGGGAACTGTCCGATGCAATAGAAAGGAAATAGGATGGGATTTCTCAAAAGATCAGGACGCAATCAAGTTTATCGTCATTTTAAATCTCTTCTGTAGAAGTATAAATCACTCTGGTTTTTAACTCAGTAAAATGAACATTCACAAAAATGCAGCTCTTAAGACAAAATGAAAAAATGGTCATCTAACACTTTCCTAAAATCTTTAAAAACTGCCTAATGTAAGTGAATTTCCATTAAATATGTAAACAGTTACAAAAAGTGGTTTGGCAAATATAACAGCAATTTTTAGCACACTGACTTTGGCTGACTGGTCATTCTGTACATTGTTAATTCAGCATATCGATCTTTAGCACTTCAGCTTTCTTCTGATACCTGGTGCCCTCAAAGAAAGAACGAACTGGATAATCAGACACTCATTTCTAAAAAAATAAATATCAAGTGCCAAAACAGGCTGGCTGGGAAACTGGGTATGCAGTGGTGGCTGAAACAAGCACTGCCCAAGACCGATGGGAGTTACTATATATCAGGGAACACAACGTTAAAGAAAAGTTACACAAATAGTTATTTAGCTAGAGTTGAAACAGTGCTTTAAAAAAAAGGCATAATGTGCCTTGGCTGGTGTGCTCAGTGGGTTGGAGTGTCATCCCCTACACCAAAAGGTTGGGGGCTCAATTGTGGGTCAGGGCACATACCTAGGTTGTGTGTTCAATCCCAGTCTGGGTGCTTTGGGGAGGCAACCAGATGATGTTTCTCTCTCACATCGGGGTTTCTCTCTGTCACTCTTTCCCTTCCTCTCTTTCTCTCAAATCAATAAATGTGTTTAAAAAAATTTTAAAGGCAGTGTGAAATGAGAGGAGGACCTAGTCACTGGAAGTTTTTGTTTTTAATTAGTTTGTAATGAAACATTTTATAAAATAGAAAGTGCAGTTCTGCTTGCCAGAACAGACTAGGGGAATAGATTTCAGTGTCATTCCCCACACCAGGTATCACAGATGATGTGGCAGGGCTGCAGGGGCAGGTGCATGCAGACCAAAGGCCAAGTGGCCCTGATGGTGGCTGGGGCGGGGGGGGGGGGGGGGGGCTGGCTTTCTGTGAAGTCTCTAGTGTTCATCATGCTTTGGGGTCCTTTCTGTGGTTCTCACTAGAGATGACCTATGTCCTTAAAGCCACATTCCCAAGCACTCTCTTTTGTCTCACCTGTAGGCTTCTAGCTTCCCTCTGCCTACTGCTCACCATGCTGTGACTGCTCCTCATTGCCCCTGCTGAGGCTGGTCACCCCAGTCCTCTTTCCTTTTCTTCTCTTTATTTTTATTCTTGTACTTCCCTGTCACCTATTACACATCTTAAGGTTCTAGGGCTTGGAGAGAACGTGCTGGCCAGTTGCAGCATCCCTGTGCTTTATGCAGGAGGATTGAACTCTCCATTCAGTAGATGCAGCCTCTGTGTCTCTGACACTTGCAGGAAGGGCCTTTATGTTGCTCTACTGCTCCGGAGCTGTCGCTCCCAGGGGTCCTTTTTAGAAACCTAAGGGTAATCAAAGGTTAGACTTGAGATCACCAATGTTTTACCATAACTAATACCAGAAGACAAGTTATCCATATTATTAAGATAAGCTGTGAATATTTAGAATTTGTTTTTTAAAAAGATAAATGGGAACTTCAAGTCAGGACAGTGGCATAAGTAAACACGGCTTGCCTCCTTGCACAACCACATCAAAATTACAACTAAACTATAGAACAGTCATCACTCAGAACCCTCATAAATCGAGTTGGATGGTGTTCTGACAACTATGAAATTAAAAGAAACCATATTCATCCAGACAGGTAGAATAGGCAGAGATGTGGAACAGGCTGGTCCCAAATCCACTTGTGCTGGATAAAAATTCAGCAGAGATATCTTGGCAGAAAGGAGCCTCAGCCCCACACAAGGCCCCAGTCCAGGGTACCAGCAATAGGAAGATAAGTGCCCACAACTACTGGCTGCAAGAACCAGGGGGATTGAGACAGTGGAATAAACTTCTAGAGTCCCAAGCAGTTCCGCTTAAAGGACCCACCGTGGATTAAATCAGACTCGTTCCCTCTCAGCTCCAGCACCAGGGTAACAGTTTGAAAGTCACCAGTCACATACAAGTAGGAACTAAAGTGTCTGGCATCAAGGCAGGAGCTAGGGAAAGCTTTCCCACAGGCAGAAAAGAGGGCATAGGCCACTGTCTCTTTTCTGAGGCCTCCCTCTGCAGACCACAGAGCCAGCAGCTGGGTGCCATATCAGAGACTCCAGCAACCTGGCTAACACTTTTGGCCCCACCCTGGAGATCCCGTAAGACCCTGTCCCACCCAGATTATGGGCCCACCCAACTGTTAACCTTGACTTTCCATATGAATGGCTGCTCTTGGCTCATGATTCATAACTTCCTAAATCCTCTCAAATAAGCAACAGCACCTTAGTAAACCACCAGCCCCCATATCTCTTGCTAAGAGGGTGTCAGGCACAGCACCAGCAGCCAGCCTAGATTCATAGTTTGGCTTCGCCTGGGAATCTCCAAGTCCAGCTCAAGTAGCAGACACTTCAGATTGCTTTATAGTTCATGCATAGTGGCCCTGGACAGAACATAGGAAGGAGTTAGCCTTGGCCTGCACTGCCCAGGAAACCCCAAAGCCTGCACACCCAGTGGACAGCTACAGACCACATCTGAGCACCACACCTTGACCCTGCACAGCTGATCCTCTGCAGAGAGCAGAGGTTGGTGATAAGTGGTCACAGCCAGTCCTTACAGTTGACTGGCATAGGTAAGTTCTTTCCATTGACCTGCTAGCAGCAATCAAGGCTCAACTACAAGAGGAGAGTGTACTCAGCCCACACTAAGGGCATACCTTGAGCACTTAGCTTGGGTGATAGAGGAGACTGTGCCACTGGACCCTGCAGGACATCTACTATATTATGCCACATTACCAAGACAAGGAATCAGAGCAGCTCTGCCTAATACATAGAAATAAACACAGGGAGGCTGCCAAAATGAAGAGACAAAGAAATATGGCCCAAATGAAAAAATAAATGAAATGTCAGAAAAAGAACTAAACAAAATAGAGATAAGCAATCTATCAGATGTGGAGTTCAAAACACTGGTTATAAGGATGCTCAAGGAACTTAATGAGGACCTCAACAGCATAAAAAAATCCAATCAGAAGCAAATAATTCACTAATTGAAATAAAGAACAATTTACTGGGAAGCAACAATAGAGTGGATGAAGCTGAGAATCAAAATCAATGATTTAGAACATTAAGAAGCAAAAAACAGTCAGAACAGGAAGAAAAAATAATCCAAAAAATTGACAATAGGGTAAGCAGCCTTTGGGACAACTTCAACATTCCAACATTTGCATCATAGGGGTGCCAGAAAGAGAAGAGAAAAAGCAATAAATTGGAAGTCTGTTTGAAAAAATGATGAAAGGAAACTTCCCTAATTTGGTGAAAGAAATAGACTTGCAAGTCCAGGAACCACAGAGTCCAAAATGAGATAGATGCAAAGAGGCCCACTCCAAGACACATCATTATTAAAATGTCAAAGGGTAAAGATAAAGAGAGAATCTTAAAAGCAGCAAGAGAAAAGAAGTTAGTTACCTACAGGAGAGTTCCCATAAGACTGTCAGATGATTTCTCAAACGAAACATTGCAAACTAGAAGGGATTGGCTAGAAGTATTCACAGTTATTTGAAACAGGACTTATACAGCCAAGATTGCTCTACCTAGCTAAGATATCATTTAGAGTTGAAGGGCAGATGAAGAGGTTCCCAGACAAGTAAAATCTAAAGGAGTTCATAATCACCAAACCATTATTATATGAGATATTAAGAGGACTTATTTAAGAAAAAGAAGATCAAAACTATGGACAATAAAATGTCAACAAATACATATCTATCAGCAACTGAATCTAAAAAACAAACTAAGCAAACAGATGAACAGAGACAGAATCATGGGTATGGAGAGCATTTTGACGGTTGCCAGATGGGATTTGAGTGTGGGGGGATCAGGTAAAGAGATGAGGGGAGTAAGAAGAACAAATAGGTGGTTACAGAACAGCCATGGGAATGCAAAGTACAATATAGGAAAGGGAGTAGCCAAAGAATTTACACTCATGACCCATGGGCATGAACAAGGGTATGGGGATTCCCTGAGGGAGTGGGGGGTGCTGGGTGAGGGGGGCAAAGGGGGAAAAATTGGGACCAGTGCAATAGCATAATCAATAAAATATAATTTAAAAATAAAAAAGATAAATGAAAGATGAGAGATGAAACTGCATGTACAATGTGATTAAGACATATCTATCCATATGTAATTTGTAAATTGCTATTTCAAAAAAAACTCTAGTCAAAATCATTAGGAGAGGAAATGCTTTTAAATTTTTTTAATTTTTCAATTATAGTTGACATTCAATATTATTCTATGTTAGTTCATGGGTATAGTATTGTGGTTAGACATTTTTACTGAATATGGAAATATGTATGAGAAAACTAATGGATGGTGTGCATTCCAATTGTTTTTAACCGGAAATATTTTCATATCATGACATAGATCTCTGGTTTTCAACTAGGGGTAGTTTTGCCCCCCAGGGGAAGTTTGGTAATATCTAGAGACAGTTTTTGGTCGTCACAACAGTGAGGAGTAGGGAGAGCCTGGAGGGGACACACGTCTGGTGGGTATAGGCCTAGAATGATGCTGAAGATCCACAAATGCACAGGATATACTCCCACCGTGAAGAATCACATGACCCCGAATGTCAGTGAGGCCCGTGCTAAGAAACACTGGCACAGATCAATGGCACCCACCTTCCGTCTCCGTCTCACAGATGTTCCCAGCCCTCTTCCCACCAAGGAACACAGAGCTGCAGGCTTTACAAGCTGCATTTAAACCAGGCTGTCCAGTGTTATTCCAGTGATCCAGATTCATCCTTACTTCTTCTTGGTAACATAGCATAGCAAGTGGCTTTCAAATCATCCCAAATCTAGGGTAAAGAAAGTGGCCTGCTCCTTCTGTGAGACCTTAGCTTCATTCTTTTACGAAAAAAAAAAAAGGCATTTAGGACAGTAAGAAAAGGCACAAGAGTGCAGTAGGTTGCTCCTTCATTTGTGTCCTCTCTTTATCTCTCTAGTGGAATAGGGTTTGTTTGCTCTTCACAATTTAAGGGTATTGTTTTGATCTCCTTTGTAAATTAAATTAGGGCATATTGCCAGTACCTCGCATAATGGCAACACATAGAAATTCAGGTAATAAATGTTTGCTGAACTAATGACTTTAATTGTATTGTTTGCAGTTTTATATTCAAGTTATAGATCATAAATTCCAGTTGCTTGTATTTCCTTGTCACCTATCTCAGAATCACTGTGCCTTCTGAGTTCAGTATTATTTTTTCTATTGGTTACTTTTGTCATCTGGGGTTCTGTTTTGACCCAGTTAGTTAATTCATCAATTGACTAATTGTTCCTTATGATAGGTGCAGCATTTCCAGAAGGGTATAAGGGACCTGTCTTTCAGAATGAGGAAGCAAGTCTTGGGTAAAAGCAGTAAACAATTTAATTATAATCAGGTAATGGCTGGATGTTACAGGACTATTCATTCAAAGATCAAAATAGAATTTGAATCATAGAAGAGGAGCTTGTGGAAGTGAAAGGACTAAATCTACGTTCCTGAAACAAAGATTGAAACATAGATTCCTGAACAGGTTTTTTTGTTGTTGTTGTTTATAAGCATACTTTGAGTAACTGCTAGAAATACAAAGATGAATACAATATTGTTTCTTTCCTCAAGGAGCTCATGATTTGGTAAGAAAAAAATGCACAGTAAACAGATCTTCTGGGATAGTATGATAAATTCCCTGCAAGGGATCACAGAGCAGGTTGACTTGATTTGGAGTGTGGAAAGGTGAAGAAAAATAGCTTTCCTAAGAAGAGAAACCACTGAATTTAATGTTAAAAATGAATGGAAGTAAGTCTCTGGAAAAAAACAAGCGTGGTGTTCCAGCCATAACAAAGAGCAGGTTGTTGAGGGGTAGGTTGTTGACTGGAACCTAGAGGGAGGTGAGACATGGGGTGCAGACAGGGACGGGCACAGTGGTGACACAGATCAGTGAAGACTGAGGAGCAGAGCTGGACACCAGCAGGCTGTGTGAGCCTGGTTAGAGGGCGGATACAATTGGGAACCACTGGGAGACAGAGAGTGTTTGGTAACCACTTCATAGATGAATGAACTAATTCTATATTCCAGAAAGTTTGAGGTGAAGATTCAAGTGAATGTGGCATGTTCTGGCATTACTAGCCTCAGGATCATGGTTGAAAATTTAGGAGGCCAATTTGAATAAGTAAGATGAGGCAAGATGGTGATGGAATTTGGTAGTCTTGGTGGTCACTTATCTGCAAAGTACCAGAGTGTTTTAGGTCCATGTGCAAAATGTCATAGACAAGGAAAAGACTTGAGGCTTGAATATGATGATGTGATTATTATGTATTTAGTTGTCAAAGTATAGACCAGGACAGGGGAGAACAATCAGAACAGAAATGAAGAGATGGATTCCCATCTTCTGGAAGGAAAACCGCCAGTGTGAAAAGGACAGGGGGAGCCTGCAACTATCTATAAGCTGAGGTAAATGAGAGCATGGGGGTTCCTGGGTGAAACAGGCAGAAGTGGTTTGAAAGAGAGATGGTGAGTTGAATTTTGTACATTATGTTTTAGATGCAAAAGAGCAAAAAAAAAAAAAATGAGTCCTTCATTTGGATCTTGGATATATCTGGTAAAAGTATGTGCGAGAAATTGAAACTGCAGGTACAGATTTGGGAATCAGCAAAACATAGAAGATTGTTTTAACAGTAAGCAAATGCTTCTTCATGTTCTTTATGTTAGTTTTTGAAAGAAGTTTTTCTGGTGTTAAATAGTTGCTTTAGTATGACACTTGATTAACAGCAGCATTTGTAAATACACTTTCTTTTCTGGAAAACATCTGTTTAGTAAGTGCTACTACCTAATAAGCCAGCATGTTCTGTAAGTCCCTTGTGATAAATTGACACCTTTGGAAGCAGTGTGAAAATTTCCATCCTCCAAAGCACTCTCTGAGTGTGTGATATTATAATACATAGGGGAACATCATTGGTTTAATTATGGTAAGAGTTATTAATAACCAGACCCTGTGTGTGGTAGCCTACTTGCTTCTTCTGGAAAAAAAATAGTCTCTGGTCAGAAGGGAGAGGCAGGCTTATGTTCAGTTTGGTGTCACTTATGTCAATGGGACCCCCACATATCTGAGTGCCTAATCTGTATCAGGTACTGGATTACTCAGGGTACTCAATGAGTATGGTAAGGTCTAACACAGAGGTCTGCACCAAAAACTATAAAATCACTAGAGGGCCCTGGCTGGTTTAGCTCAGTGTATTGAGCATGCGCTGTGAACTAAAGGGTCACTAGTTTGATTCCCAGTCAGAGCACATGCCTGGGTTGCAGGCCAGGTCCCCATTAGGGGGCATGCAAGAGGCAACCACACATTGATGTTTCTGTCCCTCTCTTCCCCTCCCTCTAAAAATAAATAAATAGAATCTTTTTTTAAAAAAGCACTAGAGGAAGCAGAGTCTGACCCTGCCCAGGGAAGTAGGGTAGAAAGACCAGTCATTTGAACTTAACTCTAAAGGCCAAGTAATACTTGTTTTAGCAGTTAAGTGATGTCCGCTGGCACCAAATGCATACATATATTGAGCATCTAGTCTGTGTCAGGCACTGCTTGGGCATGGAGGATGCAGCAGAGAGGAGACAGTCATGGTGCCTATCTTTGTATAGCTTTGTAGTAGAGTGGGATCAGGTGGACAGCAAACATGTTGAGAAGTAGCATAATGCAGTGGAGTGACTAGGGGAACTGCCTCAGCAAATGGCCTTGCTGAGGAGGTTCTATCTCAATTAAGACCTAAATGAAAGGAAGAGGGCAGATTAGGGATAAGATTTATAAGCTTAAGCAACAGCAAGCACAAAGGTGCCAAAACAGAGTGAATTTGGTGTGTTTCAGGGGCACAAAAAGGCCAATGTGAGTGGTTGGAACTGAGTAAATGAGTAAGATAGCAGCAACTGATGGAGTTGGGAAGTGATTAGAGGACTGACAGTTTATGTAGGTGCCTTACAAGACATGGTTAAGAAAAACTCTATATTAAAAAAAATCTTTATTTACTCAGGGTATAATGGGAAGGCATTAAAGGATTTTAAACTGGGAATTGGAGCTGTAGGGAAAGATCCCAGGCTGGACATCTGAAGCTGGTAGTCATCACTATATATATGGATAGTGTTTGAAGCCAAGAGAGAGATGTAGATAGAATAAGGGAAAGGACTGCAAGCTTTGGGCTGTCCAACATCTTAGTAACTGGAAAGGTGGAGGTAGTGAAGGCAGGAGGGAAGCTTACAAGTGATAGTGCCTTGGAAAGTCAGAGAAAACAGTGTTTCAAAATAGCTATGGTTAGAGGTATCAGAAGTAGTGAGAAGCCAAGTATGATGAAGACGGATTGGAACAGCGGCTTTGGCTAGTGTGCGTGCGACACTGGTGATGTTGATAAGATCTGTTTCAATGGAACTGTGGTGGCAGAAGTTCAAATGAATGGGAGTGGGAAGTTAGGAAGTAGAGGCAGCCACTAGTACCAACTCTTTTGGGGGGATTTGCTGTGAAGGAAAATAAAGAAATGAGACAATAACAGCAACTGAACTGAGTTAAGGAAGGTTTTTGTTTTGTTGGTTTTTTCCAACGTGACTACTATGAAGACATATTTTTGTTCCTAAGTGAATACTCCAGTATTGAAGAAGTAAAAAATGGTAATCCAAGAGAAAGAAGAAAAATTGCAAGAGCAAAGCCGTTGAGTAGACCAGCGGGGAGTCCAAGCTGAGTAGTGTATGGTGAACATGTGGAAAACCCAGTGGATGTGGGATTCTGAAACTGTGCTGTATGGGCAGGAATACTGGGGGAGGGCGGGTAGGCTGGGACGGTAGGAGAGGACAATCACAGAGGATTACGTTGGGAACTGAGACTCAAGGCTGTTGCAGTTATTAGCGATGTCAAACCTAGGGCATATCTGTTATAAATAACATCTAGACCGTATTAAGTTAATATTACAAACTTGTTTACCCAACTTAGCTGACAATGTTGTGAGTAATAAGATATTCATTAATTAGATAATGCTAGTTGCCTTTCGTACAGGTTTCTGAAAATCATAGTAATCATACAAGTTGTCTAGTTTAAGAACATCAATGCTTAGTATAAGGGAGTTCTCAGGGTATTACAAAGGTAAAACACTTGATCTTGAAAAACAAGGAGGTAACTCAAGGTAAACAACAATGTGATATGCAATATACTCCTATCAGAATGACTAAAATCCAAAACACAAGTACCAGTGTTTGCTGGTAAGGATTTGGAGCAATGGGAACTTCCATTCATTGCTGGTGGGAGTACAAAATGGTACAGCCACTTTGGAAGACAGTTTGGAAAATTCTTACAAAGTTAAAATTAGGACTCAGCAATTATGCTTCTTAGTATTTACCCAAATGAGATTAAAACTTTATGTCCACACCAGAACTTTCACACTGATATGTACAGCAGCTTTACTCCCAATTGCCAGAACTTTAAAACAATCAATGTGTCTTTCAATAGGTTATAAACAAACTGTCCAGAGACTGGAACATTACTCAATAATAAGAAATGAACAATCAACCCACAGAAAGACATGGAAGAACCTTGAAAGCACATTGCTACTGAAAGAAGTCAAACTGAAAAGGATGCATACTGTATGATTTCATCTATGTGGCATTTTAGAAAAGACAAAACTCTAGAGACAATAAAAAGTTCAGTGGTTGCCAGGATCTTGCAGGGGAGGAGAGAGGGATGAAAGGGTAGAGCACAGGGGACTTTTAATGAAACTGCATGTAATACTGTAATACTGGACACATGTCATTATTCATTTGTCAAACCATAGCAGGTACCCCACAAAGAGTGAACTGGGGTGTGAACTGGGGTGTAAACTAGGGACTTCAGTTAATGATATACTAATATCAGTTCATCAGTGGTAACAAATGCACCACCCTAATACAAGATATAAAGAATAGGAAAAACTAGGAAGTCTATTTAAAAAAAAAAAAAAAGCAACACCCTTGTTTTCCTGGAACATTAAAAAAAAGTGTTCAAAAATGGAAAAAAAAAATGTTAGGTATGTAAGGAAATCAAAGAATGAGATGTGTCTATTCCAGAAGGAAAAATAAGGTAGGTATCCAAAAACACATAGAGAGAAAGAGTGGGTGTGGTGCGCAGGTTTGTTGGGAGATCTGTGCAGGAGATGTTAGTGAGCAAACGATCACATTTGCTTTATAAAACAACGCCTGAGCCTGCAGTGGGGAGTATGGATTACAGCCCAGGCAAGACCAGATTCAAAGAGACAGGTTAGGAGGTTATTGCTCTGGTCTAGAGGAGAATGAATGGGATCTGAACTAAGGTAGGGAGGGAAATGAGGATTTAAGGTAGATTTGGATGGTAGAGTGAACAGAACTTGGTAGCTAATTGAATGTGTGAATAAACAGGCAAGGATTCAGAATGCCACCATTTAGGCACTACCAGTGGAGTCTGAGCAAGTCACATGTGACTTGGAGCATGCATATCTGACCCCGCCTTGTGCTGATTGATGAGCCTGATTTCTCCAGCACCAATGCTCTTCTGAAGTTGCATTAACACTTTCAGGTCACTAGGGGGCTAATTGGAGCCATTTTCACAATTGTACACTGAATTGCAGTACTGAGAGCAAAATCATTGCAGTTCACACAGATTTCACTGTCTTTGGACAAAGTTATTTGCATTAAGACCATTCCATGAGACCAATGTCATGAAAATCACTATTTAGATTGCTTTTGCTCTCAAAAGCTTAGTTACCACACAGGTCCACTGAATATTAAATCCTTTGTTCATTCCAGGTATGTATGTGTGTGTGTGAGTGTGAGTGTGTGTGTTAGTTAAACTGATGGACGCAGACTGTGCATGAATGAATGATTAGCAGGAAGGATGGATGGATGTAGATAAATAGACAAATAGAAATCCATGATAACAGTCAGTGCTCTGTTTCCTTGAACATGTTAACAATTTTGAAAGAAAATGATAAAAATAATAAAATTTAAAAACAAATTTTAAATAACTTTTAAAAGCTTTAAGGGAAACTGATTTAGTAACAAAAGCACTTATATTTATTAAACAGCTACATTCAAGGCACTGTTTCTGATCACTTACATACACTAATGGAGTCAAAGCTCTTGGCTGAATCAGCTTACATCCCCACCAACTGTTCACAAGGGTTTCCTTTTTTCCACATCCTCCTCAACACTGGTTACCTTTTGTCTTTTCCATGATGCCATTTTAACAGGTGCGAGATGATAGCTACTGATTTGCATTTCCCTGATGATAGTGAGCACCTCTTCATTTACCCGTTGGCCATTTGTACAGGTTTTTTGGAAATTCTGTATTATATACTTGAAAATAGTTAAGAGAGTAAATCTTCAATGTTCTCACCACAAAAGAAATGGTAATTATGTGGCATGATGGAGGTGTTAAGCTCCAATTTGCAATGTGGAAAAACTGCTCTTGAAAAACAGAGGTGGAGGGTCCTCTCCTTCAGTATCCTCAGCACCTCCCTGGCAGGTAGTCAGTGTTCGGAAAATGTTTGCTGAATAATTAACATAATAATTTATTTACTTCTAGTAAAATCTCTGTGAGGTAGATCTCACTCTTTTCATATACCAGACATGGACAATGCAGCACAATTTAAATAACTTGCCCCAAAGATGGTACAGCTCCAAAGCAGTGGAAAAACTGGAAATTGAACACAAGTTTCTGTGATCCAGAAGCATTGTTTTCTTTCTCTCCACTGTCATGAAGATGGGGCTGTTTGACGGTACTGTGGGAATCTTACCTGAGCTTCCACACAGTTCCCTAGTCACTCTTTCCGGTTGTGGAGAAGTCTCATCAGGAGCAGTCAACTTGTTTGTGCTGACTCAGACATCTCCTATCTCCACGTGGAGCCACTGCTGGTGAAGCACCAGCAAATAGGCTGAGCGGAGGTCACCCCAGCCTCCCCAGCTTGGAGCAATGAACCAGATAATGACTTTCGTGGTCCCAGCCTTGCAAGATGCCCCTCCAGCTCAAATGTGCATCCTCCACAGAGCAGGCTGCAATCCCTCACCCACAGGCCGCCAGGCTGACTTCAGATAACCATGAAAACGATTACCATTGATTCAATAGAACCAATTACACTGCAAATGGGTGAAATGGAGGAAAAGAATGGCACTTGAGGGCAGAACTGTTAAGTGATAAAAGGTAAATAATGCCAATTGAATCTTTAGGTGTTTGGTCAGACCCACATAAGACTGCTAAAAGAATAAACACGCTTTAAGAGACCTGCCTCTTGAATCCCTGCACCAGAGGCCATTAGCACCATCCCACCAAACTCTCCAAAGTCCCCAGGCCTCATTTGGCTATGAATGTTGTAGAAATGTTGTCTTTATTAAGAAAGTTATGCATATAACAATACTTACACTCTTTTGAAACTGAAAGATTCCTAGTAGTTGAACTATAAATTCAGAATCTGATCCATTTATTTAAAAGATCTGTCACTCAGATGCAATTTAAGTTACTTCTAGGGTGGTCTTTTATTTCTCTTTCCTCCTTTCATGCATGTAAAAGGAGGGATGTCCCTCCCACTCTGCTTCCATCTCACTGACGTCTTTAGAAAGCTGGAACCAGGCTCTGATTGCAGACATTTGTTACCATAAAGAGACAAACAGATTGTGGTTAAGGAAAAAGAAAGAGCCTTAACTATGAATTCTTTTCCTCTGATAGCTATTTTTTTTTTCTCTTATACCTTTCTGAAAAGTTGGCAAGGTGACATATACTTTCAGTGTATTTAATTGCAACTTTCAGAAATCTGAAGCAGTAATGCTTCATAGAATCCTCAGTCACTATTCAAAATGTTTGGAAAAGCAGAAGTTCAAGTATGCTGTCAGCAGAGGGGGAAGAAATTGGAATTTTGAGTAATCTGCCTGGCCTTCTGATTACATTCTATAACAAAGAGGATACACCAGCCCTTGATTTCACTCTCTGCTGTACATTCATCTGGGCTCCTTTCATTACCGCAGGGTTTCTCTCTGGGTAGCCATTGTGCTTATGATATAAAGAATAGCAAAGAGCGTCTGTTCTGTTATAATATGGTGATGTCAAATGCAAGTAACTGGATCCTAATCCTTCCCTACAGCAATCCAAGAGCACGTGAAAGACCTCACCCAAGGCATCTTAAACCAGAGTTAAAGGGTGTGAGAGTATATGTCTCCATCACCGTGTGTGTGTGCAAGTTCACTCACATAGGAACACATGATAAAGTCATAGGAATAATAAAAAGTAAAACCCAGGCATTAGATAAGAATTTACCTGCTTAATGTAATTTTTACATAGAATTACTAAAAGTAAGCAGTCACAATTCTTAATATATTTTAGCCAGCTCTTTAAAATTTAATGGAATTAGTTCCTTAAATTTGGGAAACATAAACTTTGTTTTTAATCAGAAAATGCATCACCCGCATCACAGGAGTCCAGGAGCCGCATCACACGGTGTTGGGAATCACTCCACTGTGTAACGGGCTACAACGCCGGGTCCCTCAGCCCTGCTGCCTTCCAGGTCAGGTCACCTGACCGCTGGCACCCCTCCAGGTTCTAAGAAGGCCACCAGAGACAACTAGCACTACTTATTTGCTTGTTCACATTAGCACAGGAATGTGGGTGAGGAGAGGGTTACCAAGAGTCAGTGGCAATAAACTTGAAGTCTTATAAATCCATTTTTAAAAAAGATGTGTAAAACCTATCATCTTTTATTCTGTAACATTTTGTGAAAAGTACTGGTCTTAAGGATAAGCAAAACCTTGCGAAATCCTCTGGGCAGTCCTCCAAAACAACACAAATGTATCATTCCAGATAGATTTAAAAACATTTACTTTTATGAGGAAGAATTCTATAATCACCTTATAAAAAGAGAAATAAATAATACAGATTTCTTTTCCAGGACTTTGACTTTCCAAAAGTAAAGGGCATTTCTTTAAAACACCAGTTTCCCCGGGACACTAGTGGGACATTTAAAATGGCACCGTAACACATCAGGGACCTTTAGAATGACTCCTTCCATCCATAGCCCGCACACAGAGCTTCATCTCCCCTCCATCATCCTTTGTTACTTGTAAGCACGCCCGTTCTCTCTTCTATACGGCAAGCTGGTACAGGCGCAGAGACCATGTTTTCATTCATCTTCGTGCCCCCCCCACCCCGGGGCTTTTGCATTGCAGGTCCCTGAGAGTAGTTACTGCACAGGCAACACATATTTCAGGCGGAGAGTAGTGGATTCAGAGTGTTCTGATATAAACAGTACGAGACTATCATACACGAAGACATGACACCGCTTCCCCACTTTTAGTTGGTTTCCACGGGAGTGTATGAGAACTTGGGTCGTGCCCTGTGAGTCCATGAGGGTGTCAGAGCATCAATCTGGATTTCACAAAGTGCTATGTCTTATGAGACCACACTGTCACCCGCAAGCTCTGTGACTCTAGGCAAAGCTTTTGGCCTTGCTGGGTCTTCCATCTTCTATCTGATGGGATTAATATTCCTTGACCAATTTCCCGAGTTCATCTGTTGGGAGAATCAAAAGAGATCACAGATAAGAGGGAGCTCCGAACAGGGTGGCAGGAATAAGGCAGCCTCAATGGCATGACTGCAGTGGGTTAGGGACCCGGAACGTGAAGGGTCCCGGTCATTCTGGCCGCAAACCCACCAAACTCAAAAGCACCAGGAAGAAGCACTGAGACTTGAGCTGGCCTGATGGCAAGGAGTGGTAGGGCAGGAAATCGAGACAACTGTACTTGAACAACATTAAAAAAAAATAAAAATAAAAATAAATGAAGTGTGCCAGGAGAGCAGCTGAACGAGCTTCAGGCCACCTCACACTCAGCCTGCCCTGGACTGCAGTGCTGTGTCCTGGGCCCCCTGACCATCACGTGTCCAAAGCAAGGGGGCCAGCACCTGGATAACAGCCAAGCATCCTTGCCAGGGAGCCCTCAGCTGCCACCAGCACACTGTCCTGATGCCTCGTGTGATCTTTTCGTTTGTATAATTTGCTGGAGTTTTCCAAGGAAGGCTGTGAATTGATATGTTATGGTAATGCGCCTATTCATTGAAGCCTGGAAACTGATAACTTTTTATTTTTATTTTTACTTTTTTATCCTCACCTGAGGACATTTTTTCATTGCTGTTAGAGGGAAGGGAAGGGAGAGAGAGAGCAAGAGAGAAATAATGATGCAAGAGAGAAACATCAACTGGTTGCCTTCTTTTACACACCCTGACCAGAGGTCAAACCCACAACCTGAGCTGAACCTGTGACCTTTAGGTCTCCATATGGAACAACACTCCAGCCGAGCCACACTGGCCATGGCCTGATAACTTTTTATGATTAACAGATATCCCCATCACTCTTAAGTCTGTTCAAGGATCATTTTTTATTGTAAGCTTCCTGCTGAGATATTTGTGTTTGTTTTTTATTGAATTTATTGGGGTGACATCGGTTAATAAAATTATATAGGGTGAGGTGTACAGTTCTATGATATATCATCTGTATTGTGTATTCACCACGCCAAGTCTCCTTCCATCACCATTTATCCCCCCATGCCCTCCTCCCCCTCCCCCCAACTCCCCTGTTCCTCTGGTAATCACCATATCTGCTGAGTTTGTGGTCTAGGAATAATCTAATCTGTGTGGGAGCTTCATAAACTGATCCCTCTTACTATCATAGTACAATGCTTCCTGGGACATTCTCCATAGGTTTTAGTGGATTACTTTTTCTTACATTGGTTGACTGTTGGAATCCCTGACATACTCCTTGACAAAGCCAGAAGGAAAAGAAAGATGCTGGTTCACAAAGTTACATGTTTAAGTCTAGAATGAGATTTTTCACGACCACTGGAGCAATTAACAACCATCCCTGAGTGTGCATTGTGGTGTTAAATCTCTCCAAATGCTTGGCAATCTCTGCTGCCTCTCACACATTCTGAAACGTGGTTTGGGAATACTTCCCCCAGAATACTTTTGCCATAAAGTAAAAGTAGTTTTAGCTGCTTGCTAAACAGAGTTCTTACAAAGAGACATTCATTATTTATTACTCACTTTTTCTTGAATGCTGCCCACCAGGGATCTCAGAAATTTTCACACATAGGTATTTGTAGACCTGATCTTCTGAGAAGAAAGTTTTGAGAAAAAACAAAGTAGGTGAACTGTCCTGGTCATGGCATGCCCTGGTTCACAAAATGAACGAATGGGAAGGGGCTATCTACTCAGTAGAGGGATGAGTCTGGCACGTGTGAAGACAGCACATAGTAGGGAGTCATATGTAGTCATCATAATAACACTGAGAATAAAACTCAAGATTGTAAAGCCTCATCTGTGAAAACTACTGTATAGAAAACTACTTTCCCCCTAGTATAGAAAGTACATGTTGAAGGTTTTTCATTTCAAATGCCTTTTCAATATTTTCGGCTGGGCAAAAGGTTATTTCTAGAGTTTACAGGTGCACAACTGACCTGTGTATTTTTAATTGACTCCTGGGGCAGTGCGGCTGTCATTTATCTTCCATGATTTAACATGTTTAATCTGTTTTGCTTTGGATGGGGCAGCAAGTTCACCAGCCACTGTTGTTCCATTACTTGGAACTCCAATAAGGTCTGCCTAGGGCATAATGAAGAGAAGGCTCGTACTTAGTCCTCTGCCTCCACTGCTGAAAGAGTGAAAAGCAAAGAATCATGGGAGACTTTAAATGGATTTAAACAGAGTGTTTACTGGGAACAGAGAGGAAGGTTGAAGCTTTTTTTAAAAATTGTTCTTTCAGGTGATTCTTCGTTCTCTGAAGTTACTGGGTTTCTGAATCTATTTGATTTCATGACCAAAAGTTAATTTGGCTTTATTTTCCTTCCCCTTATTTCTGGGAGAAAGGGGATTTAAAAAAAAAAGAAACAATGTATGTACCTAAAAAGAAAACTGTTGCATTCTTGACTTTGCAACAGACATTCAAATTTTCAAGAATTGATAACAGAAGAGGTGCTAGGGCACCCATTGTTTTCTCGTTTTACATTGTCTACTGCAATACTAAAAGTTCCAAGCCTTTCATCTAATGGATGACTTTTATATTTGTGGTTGGTTTCATTTTCTAGATACAAAGTGAAACTGTTTCATCACTAATACTTTCATGTCCAAGTTCTCGTATCTGTGGCAGTTTACTTTTCCATACATTGCTTTCATTCGTCCTGTTCTAGGCACTGAGAATGGGAAGATGCAGGGCACCGTCCCTGCCCTCGCGGTGCTCACAGACAAACAGTTTCAGTGCAGGCTTACAGGTGGTATGATGGAAATGGACTAAAACTCTGCAGGAACCCAGGAGAGGAGCGTAGTTTGGACCTGGGCCTGGGTGTGTGTGTCTTACATTCCTCATGGAAGGCAGGAACTGGATGCATATAAATACACGCATAATAAATTTGCCGCATACAGACACAGGATAAATGCTTCCTACATATCGCATAGTGACCATGATGTACACTTTTGAACTTATCTTTCTGAATCTATTAAATCTACTGAATTGATCTTTATTTCAAATTCACATATATTTCCTTTTGTCTTGTGAAAGTAATTAGGGTATTTTAAATATCTAAAATGAACCATCTTTATCTTTTAGTAGCTGTATCTAGAGACATGTTTCCCCAGGGATCTTAATTTTATTATGTGTAGAGAACAAATGCTACCTGTTGTGAGATGCATACATAAGTACACAGGATTTTTAATAGCTCTGTTAATGGGATAATGAATGATGTTTGTTTCCAACAAACAGGATATCTACCTAATTAATCCAAATTTATTAGCAGTCTCTGAGCCTTGCTATTCCTCAAAAATTAAAATAACATGCCATTAGAAGTAGGAAAACAAGGCAAGATAAATAATTTCTTCACCAATGCAGGGTCTCATTCCTGATCTCTTTTATGAAAACCGGAAGGAACTGATGTTAGTTTCACATTCACTATCTATCAGAACATTGTACTGGATGCTACCATATAGTGATTGATGTGGCATTGTCTTCACCCCCAGGGAGTTTACAAGCTAGTTCAATGCAAGGGTGTTAAAGAGGCCAGATGTAATAATTTAATATGTGATAAGTAAAGTGTTAGTATATTAATAAAGGCAAGTTGATCATAAAAGGGAGTAATTCTACCTGAATGTATTCTCTAGGAAGGAATTATAAGGAACAGACATTTGTATTGAGCCTTGGAGGATTTTGTAAGAACTACAAGAATAAGGGAGTAATGGGGATTCCATGCAGCAGGAACCCCAATCGAAGCTACAGGGGTGTTGAAGTACGTGCTCCACGTCGCAAGGAGAACGAGGGGACTGTGCACCCTTAGGGAAGGAAGCCCGCTGCTCACACTGTATGCGCAGTGTCTGAAACACTGCACACTGTGAGCTGAACTGAGGGGTCGGATTGTGTGATTAAAACTTTAGGTACAGAGTGGATAAAAACTCAAGGTTAGCCCAGTGGGTAAGCTGTATCAATGCTAAAAAAAAATATTTTAAGTAAATACTAAGTGTGTGGACGTTATCCTGTAAGTTAGCGCTTCCTAAAGTATATTCCTTGAAATATCAAAGCTGAAGGATGTTAAGAAGCATCACTCAACAAAAGGGTTTGGTTGTCAAATAAGTTTGGGAAATACTGGCTTATACAAAATTAAATCAGTTTCTTTGCTTAGATTTTCTTTGAGTCTTTACTCTGAATATGGCACTGTAAAGCTCCCAGAAAGGTCCATAACATTCTTCAAATTTCCAGAATCCTGACATCTTTTTTAAGGTAGGCACCTTGCAAAGCTGGTGTTCTCCATGGCACGTTGTATGGAATCTGCTCAAAGCAATAGGGAGGCATTAATGACCTCTCAGAGGGGGATTATATCGTCTGAAGTTCATTTGAAAAGATTCTCTGGGCTTCTGAAGAATGAACTGAGGTAAGGCAAGACCAGAGGCAAGGAGACCAGGTTAAAGACAGGTGCAACGGTTTAGGCAGGAGATGATGAGAGCTTGATCCCAAGAACCGAGAACAAAGAACCACAAAATGCAACTGCCATTTCAGAAGTAGAATTTGTCATAGCAGCCATTAGAGGCATACAGGCTGTGCCCTACCCAGGGACACCTGGCTGAGTAGGTCACAGGGCACTGAATGTGGCCCACAGTCTCTGTTCCCACCCAGGAAGGCCATCTATTTCCAAGCCACAGCTAGCAGTGTCCTCAGTTACTGACTGAGGAGTTGTGGGAAGAAAGCAAGAGATGCATTCAGTATGACTCATATTTTTTAGATGACTGTATGGCTAAAGAAGCCTTAACTTTTTTAAACTTCTTTTAATTCTTCTAAAAAGATAGTATCCAAAGTCATAAGTATCTGAAGGAATAATGAACGTGCAACTCTATTGCTCGGTACAGTTTCTACCAAAACCTATGGTTTATCTCCAACGCCCATTAAAATAGACATCCTATCATCACACAGAGATTTTTTACGAAGACCTTGAACCAAGGGTTACAAACTCCCATGTCTACCCAGCTGACTCAGGCATCGTATAGCAGGCTGAGTGTTCACATATTAAACTTACAGGAAAGTACTTCACTGGTAAAAACAAATATGCTCTCTTTCATTTGTCTTTGAATATGAAGTCCTCTCCATGTATTTTTTATAACAACTTTTGATGGGAATACGGACAGTGAGCAATATTTCTCTATTCCAAGAAAACGCTCTGGACAGTGCTGCTGACTGACAGCTTACACGGCTGCAGTGCCAGGCACGCAACAGGGAAGGGTGGGTCAATTATTCTGACTTTTCAGGAGGAGCTGGTCATTTGAATTTTTATGTGAAATTTCTGTAGTTTTAAACATTGACAGAAATTTTTACAATACACAGTGTAGGCCAGAACACACACAGACACACACTCACACATCTCTGGACCACTAGTTGACAATTTCTGCCTTAGTTCGTATGGGCCTAATTTTTTTTAAGTTGATGGATTTAAAATTTATATTTTTTAGGAAGACAAGGTGTTAAATGACCTGCTCAGTTGCTCTACAAACCCATGTTGAACTGCTGAGTGAGAGAAGAAAAGCCATGTTTCCTGAGCTAATGATTAGAACATGTTCTTATTGTTGCATTAAATCTTTACTGTGGGAAGAAAGACCGAAAATCTGGCACCTGCAGGAGTGTAGTGCTTAAATCCAAATAGTATCATCATTGAAGGTGAGGAATGAGAGTCTGCCAGGATAACAGTTACATGGAGTGTGAGGTCCGGTGCTGTAAATGGGGGGGGGGTACAAATATGCACTTTACATTGTAATTCCTGTCTGGTGGATTCTGTTTCTTACAGAGGGGAATGCGGAATAGTATACCAAGTAAGGCCTTGGTGTCAGGGGAAATGGGAAATAGCGCAGGGAGCTTTAGTGCTGGGACTGAAATGATGTCACATCTTGGTTCATGGCAGAACCTTCCTAATGGCTCACATGTGAGCCCATAGATTGGACCCATGTGTTTGAAAAGTGGAGTTCACACATGTGTGGTAATCACCATCCTTCTAAAGAAACTTTGAGGAGGTGTTTAGTTCCTGCTGATAGGGAAGATTAGAATCAAGAAGGTTTTATGAATAGAAAATGATGAGCAGATGAGCCTGGAAGGAAATGGAAATGTGATGAGATTAGTAGCTGATATATACCTCTCTGTAGGGGAAAAAAGCTTTAAGAGATGTCAGGCTGGGAAATGCTTTATTTCCTGAAGTGCAAAGAAGAGATTTGGACAAAGCTGTAATCTCAGCAGCTGCTGCCAAAGTGAATTGGTCAAGGATCTTTCTAAAGAACTGCCATTTAGCAGTTGCTGGATCTAACCATGGCAAGGAAAAGATGACTTCATTGTCCTGAGATGCAAGGTTTACACATGCATTCAACCAACAAATGTTTACTGAAGACCAGCTATGTGCCCACGCTGTGCTGTAGCCCCTGGAGTGGCTTGCAGACTCGTGGGAATCGACACCCTGCAGAAGACAGACCACAGGTGCTCAGAAAGAGTCTGTAATTAGATTCTGTCCCAGGGCTCCACAGTATCGTGGCATCTTTGGAAGAAGAGAAGGATTACAAAAATGAATGGCGTAGCCCCAACATCTACATTCTATGGTTCCACTCATATGCTTCCTATCATAGTGTGCCTATAGCTTATGCCTTTTTAAAAACATTTTAGGAAAAATGAGCTTTCTGAAAGACACTCCAGAGTAAACTCTCATCTGATTTATCTAATCTGTTGCAGTGGATTTTCTTGTTTCCTCTGTAAAGGGCCTTCCCCATATGAAGGGAATACACCTCTTTCTCTTGAGAAAGCTTCTCTGTGCCTCCTAGACTCACCTCTTCCCAAAAGGTTACCTACCTTCCTGTTTTCCTTATTTGTTTCTTCCCCTTCTTGTCTTCCCAGCCTCACTCCATACTTAGTCCTTTCTTCGCCCTTTCCTTTTTCCTTCCTCTTGTCTCATCCTTTCCTCCTTTCCTTTGAATTCCTAATTCCTTCCTTCTTATTTCAGAGAAAGACTTCCCCCTATAAAATAAACCATTTCTATAAATTTATTCAACTTAGTAAGTGTACATCTCCTGAAATACCTGACTTAGTGAAACTGGAACTAGCAGGGACACAACTATTTTACAGTCCAGAGAACAAGTTCCTCAATGGTACCTAAGAGCAAACACGGGAGTGACAGGGGCGGTACAGAAGGCAGGATCGTAAGTAACCAGAGCAACTACCCATCTCCAAATAATTAACTCTTAATGCTAAATCATAGGTCGAATAAATCACATGTAATAAAATAAAGCTGATGGTTTAAGTCTGGCTTAATTCTTTTCCTCCATGGAAAATATGGGTCATAGTACATGTTCATTTCAGCTCAGTGATTTCACCTTTCAGAAGGTTTGTCTTTAAGAGTTGTTCCTCCTTAGAGACCTACCCTTTAATTTACTGTTTGTACATAGTTTTCTTTCCAGAAAAGGCTGAAAATGCTTATCTTCCCAATTGTGCTGTAGTCTAAACCCTTATAGGCAGACAGGTCCGAGTTCCAGCCCCCACCTTGGTATCTGCCCCTGAGTCTTCTTTGAGAAAGATCATTTCTCTGTTTCTCCACTTGTGAAGAGCAGATAGAGTTGTTTTCAACCTCTCTGCTCTCCTGGAAGGATTTAAGTATTTAATGTTTATGAAACATTTTGCAAATTAAAAATATATCTAACATCTACTCTAAACACATTCCTTCTTTTAAGGGTTTAACATTCTGAAAAATACCTAAATCAAAACCTCTGCAATATTGAAATCACATGCATGAGGATTTATGAATGCAGGTCCTATTATGAATGCAGTGCTGGAAGGGCAGCTTGGAATGGTGGAACCAATGTCTTGGAAGACTGAGGTTATTGCTAGTAATATGCTGTTAGGCTGTGAAGCTCATCTGTCTAGACCTGTTTTCTCATCTGTGAAACTAGTGGACTGAACCAGAGTGAAGTATAAACTCTCACTTACTCTAGAGTTCTTTTAACGCCTCATGACTCTGTGCTTTCCTGAGTATAATAGAGGTAAGGAAAGGCCGTTTCCCTTTGCTGTGAAGTTCTTCTGTACATGTGAAAACATGATAGTAGTAAGAAAACGCTCAACAGTGGGTCCTGTCACCCATCAGCCTACATGTGGGGTGACCGACAATGGAGACATCCAAGCACACATAAATGGGAAAGCTGTACTATCCGCAACTGCTCTTGTAAGAAATTAGTGAAAATAGATAGGCTTCCTCACCAAAATTAATTTTCAATAGTCATAGCATCTAAAACCCTACCCTTAGAAACTGTGTCCTTTGGATCCAATGATCTCTAGACATAATGTTTTAAAGTGCAACCAGATCCAAGAGAAGAGTAGCATACTCATAATATTAGTAATTTGTTACAGGGCTTCCTAATCTTTTTCCTATGTGGTACACACAAAAATATGACAGTATTTGTATAATATCTTTAGGTAAAGAGAAAGGCCAACCCCAGCAAGAGGTGAGTAGCCCTGGGGTCCAGCTCCACGTGGTTATACTCATCTACCCAAGAGTTAGGAGGATCGATATTGCTGCGTATCTGTAATCTACTTGACACTTGGAGTTGGAAGCTATGACTTAGTTGAAATAGCTTTATCTTTAGATTTCTTCCTTGCAAAAAATCTATTAACTGGACTCTAAGACTTTTGATAATAACAGGGAGGATGGAAAAATAAACTACTTTTGATTTTTATCTTTTGCTTTAGAAGAATATCAGGTACTAAAATAGCTTATAGCAATCAAGAGACTCAGAATAAATACAGGCACAGAGTACTTGAGAAGAAGAAGGGATGCAGCAGCCAAGTATGAGCTCAGAGATACTTGGTATTTGGGGTGTGTTCAGCCTAGATAGTGGCAGCTGGATTAACAGTAACTGTGCTCTGGGGAGCTGCATCTTGGATGTGCTGAGACCACAGCCCACCTGCCATGTGAAGAGTAACCTGTTTGTCTACTGTGGCTTCAGGGTGCAGCTGGCACAGTGGAGCAGCCACAGCCCACATGCCATCCTTACTATGGGGCTGGGGCCAATGAAGGGGTGTGTTCAAACTGTATGCAGAGGAAGGAGAATGTGGTCACTCTCACATTCTCTGAAACAAGCATTTAGGTGAGAGGAAGCATAGGATAGAGGTAAAGGGCACAGACCCTGGACCAGGCCGAATTCACTTTACTTCATCTTTCATGTTTCTAATCTATAGTATGGGGACAACCATTCCTCCTTCTCCTGGAACTGACCAGAGCACAAATGAATTAATATTTGTGAAGCATGTAGAAGGAAGAGGGCCTGCACAGAGCAAACACCTAGTGCCTGAAAAATAAGAGGCAACAGGAACTGGGGACCACCCAGACCTTCTACCCTCCCATCTTCTTCATCAGGGAGAAGGGTAGAGCAGGTTTTGTGAAGAGGAGCTGAAGATGTGGAAGTACAGCAAGGTAGCAAAAGAAGATGTAGCTGCACTATATAAATTAGGGTCTCAAACCTTGGGGAGCTGATAAAAGTTGCCATCATGACCCACACCTGGGGACAGCTTTTAAGCAATCGAGGAACATAGGAAAGGTGTGCAAAGACTGGGGACAGTCAAAGATGGTCTCAATGATCAAAGGACCGAAAAGCTGGATTCTAGAAGCATGGCTACAAGCTAGATTTTGATCCAAGGCCACACTTGGGGAAAGAATTTTACACAGATGGTTAACAGATGCCTCTATTTCTACACAGGCTGTGAAAGGTAGGGACCAGAGCATGAGCTGTGACGCCAAAATGACTTGGGTGCAGACCCACGTTCTGTCATTTGCTGGCTGAGTGGCCTTGCAAAAGTTACCTAACTCCCAAGTTCATTGTCTCCAGCTGAAGAATACAAATGGCAAAGCTTAACGGTGTTCCTGTGAAAAATAGTGACAATGTAAATGATTGTGCCAAGGACTGAGCAAAGCAGGTATACAATAAGAGATATTTTGTCACTATAACAAAAGAGGCAGCAGAACACATGGTTTAAGACAGAGATCAGCAAATTTTTCTGTAAAAGGCCAAATATTTTAGGCCTCTGTTTGAACTACTCAACTATGCCTTACAGCAGCAAAGCAGCATAGATAATATGCATAGATAGTATGAATGGGCATGGCTGCCTCCCAATAAAACTTTATTTACAAAAACAAGGGCCAGATTTGGTTGTAGTTTACTAATCCCCAGGGCAGAGCCCAACTGCCAAGATTAAAATAAGGTTCTGCTGCATATGAGCAGTGTGACCTTGAACACGTTTATAAATTTAATTTCTTTATCTGTGAAATTTATGTAATAATAGTAACTATCTCATGAGGTTGTTTTAACAAATAAAGGAATTAAAGGAACAATAAAGCAGCATGAGCTGGCCTCTCACAGTGAGTCCTTAATACAAGGTTTTTGACACCTGTTACCTGTCACCATTATGATTATTGCAACAATCTAGATTAGGAGTCAAAGTCTCTAGTAACATAAAATTTAATAAGGACAAATGTAAAATCTTGCGGTTTGGCCCCCAAAAGGAAAGTACACATTAAGAGTTTATTGCTTTTCACAGGGAAAAGACCTAAGTAGTTTAATTCATTCATGTCACAAAGCTGTGTGACAGGGCTGTCATCCAAAATAAGTAGCATCATGGACTGAATAAATACATATGAGGTTGTCTGTGTGACTACACAGGCAGCTTCTACAGATCCGAATAAGTTTAACATGCTATTGTTTCGTCCTGCCTTTTGTATTTTAAAAAGGAAGCTGGGATATGAGAAAACACTTGAAAGAAGTAACCATTATAATGAATAACAATTCATTATGTATAAGACCTGGGAAATGATTATATGAATTAGAGTCTTTCAGTCTTGGGTGAGGAATCTCAAATATACTTAAGGATTTTATGAGTATGGCAATTTTAAAATATGGCCCCCTGAATTACTTAACTCTCCTCATAAAGTAGGGCTTATGACCCTTCTTGAACCTGAACTCTGAGACTGTTAGTGAGTAGCGTATGGATCCCGTGATGCTGTGCTGGTTTCTGGGCTCAGCCTTCAGAAATTTGCACCTGTTACTTTCTGTACTTCAGGCCCTTTGTTCTTAGAATGCAGCCACTACGCTGTGAGGAAGCACAAGGCACACTAAAAGGCCACTTGTGAGCACTGGGGCTGCTGACCTCAGCTACACTAGAGGTCCCAGCCAGTGACCATCATCAGCCAACAGGCATATTTAATGACTAGAGGCCCGGCTACCTATGACTGCGTTTGCATGAGAAACTCCAAGGAAGAGCTGCCTCATTCAACCCGTAGAACAAGGATAGACAATAAAAGGATTATGGTTATTTTAAGCCGCTTATTTTGGGGTTATACCACAGTAGATAACTGAAACAATATGAAGGGGGAATTTGACTTTTTCTGCATAGTTTTGAAAAGTAAAAGTAGTCTCTCAAGCTACAGGCAGTCTAGGCTAAATATAGGCAAGTAGATTCAGGCTCAATATTCTGAAGAGCTTTGTAAAAATTAAAGCTATCAATTTATGAATGGGCTGTTTTGAGCTGTTATTGAAAACATCTAAACTGTGGCCACATGATTGCAGGTCTGGATATTATGGAGGATTTGAGGCAATTTATTGAATGCTTACTACACCTACTGTTATAGATTCTAGGGACACATCTGTGAGCAAAACAGATGAAAATCTATGCTTTATGGAGCTCAGGTTCTAATAGAGGCAGACATGCAATAAGTAAGCATATATATATATATATATGTACATATATGATAAATTAAACCACATAAAGATAAAGGGTCAAAGACAAAGAAAGAGCAGTGGGAGGAGGTATGTAATCCCTGAAGAGAGTTTTTCTTTAATATAGTGGCCTGTAAATAGCCATTAATTTTTGATAAATTAACAGTTGAGGAGAACGATGGAATTGAACTCTCCATCTTAGAAACAATTGAATATATTCTCAGACCCTCATGTAATCACTGGGCACAAGTCAGTGACAAAACACAAGGTGTCAGTTCTATGTCAGCTTACATATTATATTCTACTGCAGGGACACAACAAAAATAAATGTTCAGGCAATTTCAATGAATGAGAAGTGTAGCCTTCCACCAGGTGCCATAACTTCAGAATTCACAATGTTCATCCATATTTTGTTTTATAAAGCTTCTTCATCTTCCATGGATAGACTGCAAAACATGTTCCTCTTTGTAATGTTGTCATGATCCATTGGGCCATGTTGATTACCTTCTGGTTCTGCCTGGTATTCACAGACCACAAGGGTACCATAGAAAATTGAAATGAATTGTGTTATTCTTTCAGTGATACTGAACTATTTGTGGTTCCTTTTGTTAGCTATAAACAACTGAAGAAATTAATCTTCCAGGCTTTTGATTAATTGCCAAACTGCTGATTATTGACCAATGATGAGAACAGAAAATCTAAGTTAGCATGGCTTAGTATTTTCTTGTCAGGTTGTGGCAGAGCAAAAAGACAATAGACATTTCCATAGATAGTTTCTAAACAATGGCTAATTCTTTGTATCATTAATGAAAAATGATGCAAAGGAAGAGAAAAAAGGGACTTATCGCAGTTAGTCGCTTTGATCCAGTGCTGCTACTTCTTCCTTACAAGCTAATTCCTCATGATGTGATGAGGCCTATGGCAGTATTAAGTATGAAATCTAAGAATATGATGGAAACATCAAAGTACAGGCATCAAGGTACAAACATGTAGGTACAAACGTAGCTGGACACATGAAGGGGTCTAGGAAAATGTTTACCTTAAACAAATAGACTGCCAGATGTTTCTCCAGCAAAATGAAGAAAGAATTTGAAAACAACAAAGAATTATAGTTTGGGGTATGTGGTCTAAAGGTGAACCACACACAAATCCAGAGAAACAAAGGAGAGGAATGCTGTTTTACGGACTTGGGAGGTGCTGTGGTAAATGAAGACTCCACTGGAGCAAACTGAAAGCTGTAAGCATATGTGATAAGGTCTGTCCAGAAAAAGTCCAGCCATTGTTAATATAACAAGAACAGATTGCACCACATTGATGTAACCTGGCAGCCAAGGAGAGTGGAATGGAATGCACATGCCTGAACAATGATGATCTCACTGTACTAGTCAGTGGGGGTGGTAGCTGCTATTGAATGAGCATGTGTACTGTGTGGCTGTTGCATTCAAAATGACTGGCAAGTAAAGCAACGAATCTGCATCAGATTTTGCATTAAGCTTGAACATTCCTCTGTTGAAATTATTTGGATGATTCAGAAGGCTGCAGCTATTGGCAACTGGTGATTAACAGCTTCATCATGACCACGGCCCACTCATGCATCACATCTCGTGCAGGTATTTTGTGAAATATCAAATCACCCAGGTGACTCAGCCCCACTGCAGCCCAGATTTGGTGCCCTGCAACTTCTGGCTTTTCCCAAAACTAAAGTCACTTTTGAAAGGGAAAGGATTTCAGACCATTGATGAGATTCAGGAAAATACAATGGGGCAGCTGATGGTGATTGGGAGAATTGTGTGAGGTCCCAAGGTGCCTACCCTGAAGGGGACTGAGGAGTCATTGTCCTAGGTCCAATGTTTCTTGTATCTTCTTCAATAAATGTCTCTATATTTCATAGTACATGGCTGGATCTCTTCTGGAAAGACCTCATATGTAACTTTTCATTGGCTGAGTTCTGGCAGTCTCTCATTGGCTGAGCTGTTACTGGGCAAGGGGAAATCTTTTCTTTCTCCTGCTGAGGTAGTAATGTGGTATCACTCCATGTTGAAGATACAAGGTGTATATCATATCTCTTTCTGTTCAGATCAGTAGCATGTGTGTAAGTTTCTCTTTAGCTTCCCAACTCCATTTCAACTGAGCTTTATGTTTATGAAGTTTCACAGAAATAATAATGGAAATTAAGACATAGTTCAGTTCAGGAAACATTTATTAAGAATACACCAGGTTCCAGGAAAGAGATGCAAAAGACAAGGTATCTGCCTTTGAATAGCTCACGGTGAACTGAAGGAGCCAAACACATGAATGGATCATGTCAGTAGATTGTAGATAAGTGGCCAGCATACTTTTAGAATTGCGTAGAAATTATTAAGAATAATGATGGGATTAGTAGTGTTCTCAGTGATGTAAGTTAGTTATGAACCCCGGAGTGCATAGTTGAAGCTTTGTCTATCTCTACCTGAACCCCACTCAGAATCCTAGAGTGAGAAGCACTTGAAAGATAATATGTTATCAGTTTCTGTGTTAGAGTTGAAGAAACAGAGACCCTTCAGTATCTGAATGTGCTCTCTATTTATTATCATAGAGAAGAGTTTTGGGTAAACTGACTCTTAATTTTATTCAACAACACTTATTTGGCACTTAGGGCTGTACCAGCTGCCAGAACATAACAATGAATAAGAGACCATCCCTCATCTCAAACTGCTCAAGGTCTGAAATGACTGAGTAAAGACCAACAAGCAGACACGTAAAAAGCAAGATGATAATTAGGGCCCTGGGGCTGTGCACACAGTGGAGTGGGAACAGGATGATGGTGCCTACCTCAGTGTGCAGGAGGCAGGAATGGCTTTGCAGAAGAAGGAGTGTTTGAATGGAAGCTTCTGGAATGAGTCAGGTGTTTTCCCAACAGGAAGTACGCATAGAGACCAACAGCCGTGCGATGGAATGGAGGTGTGAGAGCACGGCATGCTCGGGACTTCCCAGGCTCACAGTGTAAGTGAGCACAGAGGGAGGGAAAGAGGCAGATAGTGATTGTTCCATGATAATCAAGGCCAGCCAGCTCCTTGTGCTCAAGGAGACCCTGAAGAGTGGTATGCAGGTCAGATTTCTGAGGAAGAAATAACACTTTACAACAGTGAAGGCTAGCGGCAGGGACACCAGGAGACTAATGTGGTAGTCCAAGCATGGTACAAAGGAGGCCTGTCCATATGGCGGTGTGGCAGAGGAGACTGGCATAGGGCGTGAACATGAGAAACACATGAAGGCCTCTAAGTTTGGTTGGATGTGGACAGTTAGACAGAGCAGGGACTCTAGATGGATTCCCAGGATTCTGGTGTGGACCAGTGTGGGGGTAGGTGGGGGTATCATTCATTGAGACAATGAAAATAGGAGAGGGAGGAGGTTTGAGGGTAGTGATTTCAGTCTGTGGTTGGGGTATATGTGAGAGGGCCAGTGAGTAGATTCCTACGAAATAGTTGAACATGTTTGTTTGGAGATGGGGAACGAGGCTTAGGTGCCATAGTACACAATGGAGAATTATCAGCGTATAGGTGGCAATTGAAGCCATTGGTAAGAAGATGGAAGAGATATAGGCCAAAGGTAGGAAGGACACCATGTAGTGATGTTATAGAGGCCCTTGAATTCTCTATGGAGTGTTTTACAAGGCAAGACTGCTTTGGCTAAAGAGATTGTGTAAGTAGGAGCTGAATTAAAGCCTAATGCATTAAATAAGCATATGTTGAGCATGTTCTATGTGGCTCGACATGGGTGAGAGCAGTGAACAAAAAGCAAACTCTGTTTTGACCTTATGCAGCCTATCAACTGAGGTTGGAGAATCATGTATGCAGTTAATTTCCACAATAGGAAGTACTGCAAAAAGGAAGTACTTAGGGCAATTTAACAGTACATAATTTGGGAGGTGATTAGGGGAAGGGCTGGCACTCGGCTTGTGGGGTCAGAGGAGGCAAACCTGAGGAAGTGACATTTCAGCTGGACCTAAAGGATAAGTAGGCAAGACCCAGGGGGAGGGATGGGGAGAGCACTCTAGGGAGAGAGGATGTCATGTGCAAAAAGCCCTGAGATGGAAGCATGTGCTGTGGGACCTGAAGGATGCCTGTGCAGCCTGAGGAGCAAGAGAGCTGGGTGCTTAAGGTGAGGTGGTGACATAGGTGACCCAGCTCCTCATAGCACACCTGAAAGCTGCTTCAGGAGCTTGTGCAGATGCCCCCCTTCTCTGCATGCACACACCTTGAGGACCTGAGTTTGTTGATCCAGATTTATTCCAAAGGAAAACATTTTTTTACAAGAGCAGAACCCTCAAGTGAGCAGTGAACCATAGCCGAGAGAGTTGCTCTTTTTCTTGGCAGCCACCTGGCCTCGAACCAGCACCAGAGCCCCATCTCAGGGCTCACCACAGGGCATTGATTGACAAGCAATGAGGAGGTGATTTTGTGCATGGTGAAGACTGTGAGAGTTGTCTGGATTTGGAAAGAGGCTGTTCAAGCAGAAAAGACAGGCAGAGGAGTTGAGCAGCCAAGAAATCAGTGTGTTTTGGTCAACACAGCTCACCTGGGAGTATAACATTTTAGTTTGGCAGCAGCAGAACGTGCCTCTTCCGAACTCAGCATGTCCAGGAATTAGCTCAAGAGTCAAAATTCAGCCTTGGCACATATTGGCCTTGATGTTGTTGGTGTGTGTGTGTGTGTGTGTGTGTGTGTGTGTGTGTGTGTGAAACATAACAAACCAATTGGGAAAATAACCTTGGAGGGAAATCTGATTGATTTTTGAAATAAAGCAAGAACTCTGAAAAAACCATCCTCCTAGGCACCTTATAAAAAAACTAAACTAGATTGTAATTCCATTTTGCAAAAAGTCTTTAATTTGTTTTGCCAATTTTTTGCCTTTCCCGCCCATTATTCCTGTCAAGTTGGTTTATTAGGTAAAAAACTGGATGACCAGGTGCTATAATTCACTGTTGTTTTTATCCTGTTGATGATGAGTTCATCTGCATATTCCTTCAAGTCTCCAAATACATATTTTGATGTAATAAGCTGTCATATTCAAGGTAATTATTTGAAAATTAAGTATAGGTTCTTCCAGGTTTTGTGGTAAAACAGAATTGCCCAAAATTCAACACTTGGTTTTAGCCCTTGGTAACAATGGGACCTCTGTGCCTCTATTTTCTCATCTATAAAATGGGAATAAATAAACCTGTTCCATTTACTGAACAGGGTGTTTTGGAAAGTAAATGAGATAATATATGGAAGAGTGTTTTATATACTGTGCCACCATCAACATACATGTTAAGTATGAATATGATAGTAATTCTCATCATTATGACTAAGAAGATATTCACAGTAAAACTGAAAGATTTTTTACATCTGCCATGCAAAAATTTTTATATGTGTGCTCTTCAGATCTCTCTTCTTTCTCAGTTTTCACAGACATACATAAGAAGAGCATCTTAGAGATATGGGAAGGGGTATCCATTTTTCAGAGTAAAAAAGTTATTTTGTGACTAAATCATATTTTAACTGTCAAATGTAGTTCCAACCAGGCATCAAAATTGTGAAGTGTATATCTTAGTTTCCCTTTATTAACAATGCAAATGTCACAAATTTTATATGAAGATGAAAGAGAAAGAAAAGAAAAGAAAAGAGAAGAGAAGGTAAAAAATTGGAATGGTAATGGCCAAGGATTACAAGAAACACCCTTTGGTTAATGTATCATACTTGTATTGTTCTTTGTGTCTATTATGGGGAGCATAGTTTAGGTCTAGTAAGTCTGCATAAGTTGGCACATTTTGCAAAGCAGTCCTATTTCTTCTTCCTCTTCGCCCCATACCATGAGAGGCTTGCCTCCCTCCGAACCTTTCAACAGTGGTTTCCATTATTTGATTTAGGGCATTCCCCTGCTTTTATGGATGAACTAAGAAGAGTTGTGCATATGACATGGACTATAGGAATAGGAAAGGTTGAGATGTCCTCAGGCACAGAGTAGATCTTTTGTGGGGTAGCAGGAAGAGGAGTGGCAAGAAAAGATTTTCTCCTTTCTGATTATAAAATGCCTTCTCTTTCAAATCTCAGGTAACTGTGACAGATGGCGGTTCCTCTCCAAAACAGTCAACCATTTGGGTGGTGGTTCAGGTCCTGGATGAAAATGACAACAAGCCCCAGTTCCCAGAGAAGGTCTACCAGATCAAGCTACCAGAACGTGACCGGAAGAAGAGGGGAGAACCCATTTACAGGGCTTTTGCATTTGATAGAGATGAGGGCCCCAACGCAGAAATCTCCTACAGTATAGTGGATGGGAATGATGACGGAAAGTTCTTTATTGACCCTAAAACTGGCATGGTTTCTTCCAGAAAACAGTTTACAGCAGGGAGTTATGACATCCTAACGGTAAGATCATTCTGAACTTCAATAACATTAATGAGAGGAGTCACTTTCTTATTCATGTATATTCCTTTGCACAATAAATCTTTAGAGTAAAATGTACAGATAGCATAGCAGTGGAAGGCTACTTCTGTTTCAATGATACTCCTCAATAATGATACCATTTCATTTGGCTGTGTCCAATCAGCAAACCCCCTCATTTCCAGTTCACAGCCTGCTCCATCACATATTCAACATACTTCCTGCAACCCTAAATTGTTTCAAGGGATTGAGCATAGATGTAAACTGAGGGTAGGGGCATAGCAGAATGACATCCCACATGCTACTCAACATCACTCAATATGACTCCAAGAATTCCCAATGAAAGCAACACTTGTAATTGTTGACAATGTGACAGAACATGAATTTAGCTGTGTGAATTGTGAGACACAAATCACAGCTATATATTCTCTAAAAAGTTAAAAAAAAAACAAGTAAAATTTGACTAAATTTTTCAGTATTAGAAAATTAAAGATAAAAACAAACATGACTACCATATTGAATAGAAACATAAATTTTCATATCTAAGGTGCCAGCCTGCTCCCCTCACTGTGAACCACATTAGACAAGTAGTGCCTATGCCATAAAGGGGGCTGGTCATCCTGCAAATGATGAACATTTTCCAGGGTCCCCTAAAATATCAAGAGTTAGTGCCATCTGCCATCCTTCTCTTAGTCCTCAACCTTCTCTGCTATATACAGTCAGCTCTTTATTATTTTAAAGGGTGATCTGAGTCTCCTAATTTGTCTTTCACTTCTACAGTCTGGACTTCAGTTCTTTCCCTGCTCAGTAATATATATCCAGAACAGTGGGCAGAAAAAAGAAAATAAAAAAACAGCCCTGTTTCTACCATTAAAAGCTCTGGTGTAATAAGTGCTAGGGCAGCTATGTGAGACTTGCCAATGGGAATCTTTGAGGACTGGATGGACTGCAGTGGATACAGTTGGTGTCCCACCCAGCTTCCCTTTACCAGGCTAGTGCAGCTATCCCCAAGCCCCTGTAACTGACTGTTGGCTGCTAAAGGCTCATAGCTGCCCTCTTCACCAGAGGGTCATCCTTGACTGAACTTGGTTGCACATTCCCACCCCAGCCAGCAGCCCACAGCCAAGGACTGACTGACACCTGATATAAAAGTTCAACCCTGTAGGCTCCACGTGGATCCAACTCTGTGGTGCAGTAAATGATTCCAAGCTCCCTGTGGGATAAGGCTGAGATGAGACTTTAACTGAGACCACATTCTTGCTTAACATCTTTCCTGTCCATCCTGCTTTCCTCATTTCCTTTCTCCTGAGAACACTTTCCCTGTCCCCAAAAACCATTTGTATTCAAATCCCTACTCAGATTCTGCTCCTAAGAGACCTGACTTAAGCCATCTACCTTCAAGGGTCCTCCATCTCCCAGGAATTTTCCAGGGCAGTGATCATCCATGAGTACATAGCATTAAGGAACTAAGAGTTGCCACTGTTTTTAAAAGCTGTAACTATTAGTTATACATCTATAAATATTATTTTTAAATTGTTTATTTATTGATTTTAGAGTGGGAGAAGAAGGGGGAGAGAGAGAGGCATTGATTTGTTGTTCCATTTATTTATGCATTTATCAGTTGATTCTTGTATGTGCCCTGACCTGGGATCAAACCTGCAACCTTGGTGTACCAGGACAGTGTTCTAACCAGCTGAGCTACCTGGCCAGGACCAAAATGTTATTTTTAATGCAGTATTTAAAAATCCTTTATTTTTTATTTTCTCTCAATGGTGAGTGCTTGCTGGACTTAACTGCCCCACCCCAATTTAAGTCCAGGACACCATAACATTTAACCATGCACATGTGGGTGAAGAGACATGCTTCCCTCAGCTTTTATATCAGACCCTACAGAAGAATCATTAACCACCTCGTTCCCACTCCACTGACTTCAGGCGCCCAACCTTGCTGGCATAACTGGAGGGGCTCTGAGGTGGTTAGAGCAAGGCTGCTGCCTTTCCCATACCTACCCCCGTCACTCATCTGGCAATCTGTGTGAGTGGAACCCTCCAGAGTAAAGTAAAAGGAAGGAGCTGCAAAACATGACCACAGACACACACACTTCTGTGCACACACACCTTATTCACACTTAAGCAGGGTTCACAATGTACTTTATTCCCATTCATGACCATAAAACACTAAAAATTGTAAATGCAACATTTGTTTTTCAAGTTTTCCACATCTGTAAAGTTGGCGGTGGTCCAAATCACTGTCTGGAGAATGTGACATGGGGCCCCCACATGACCAGCTTGTTTCCTCCTGATTCCTGAGGTCATGCTTCCCAGATCTCCACTCTCTTCTTCCTTTTGCTGACACTGTGATGAGTATGGACGCTCAGCTCAACAATATGTTAGTGACAGATCCAAACTTCCACAAGTTCCAATCTCTAAGACAGCTTTCTGTGTTCTCTCCCTGTGTGAGTAGATAAAGGCAGTGGACAATGGGCGCCCACAGAAATCCTCCACGGCTCGCCTGCACATTGAATGGATTAAGAAACCACCCCCTTCACCTATACCACTTACCTTTGATGAGCCATTTTATAACTTCACAGTCATGGAGAGCGATAGAGTCACCGAGATTGTGGGGGTGGTGTCTGTGCAGCCAGCTAACACCCCTCTGTGGTTTGACATAGTTGGTAAGTGGAAGTCCTCAGAGCTGTGTGGGGCAATGTGATCATTGACTGTTTGGAGTAACTAGCAAAAAAAAAAAAAAAAAAAAAAAAAAAAAAAAAAAAAAAAAAAAAAAAAAAAAAAAAAAAAAAAAAAAAAAAAAAAAAAAAAAAAAAAAAAAAAAAAA